>PVHX01021434.1:0-29715 GCA_004024805.1 Geosciurus inauris
CTGTCATCCCTGCCACTCGGGAGACTGAGGCATAAGGATCTGAAGTTAGAGCTGGGCAATTTAGGGAGACCTTGTCTCAAAACATGCAAAGAAAGAAAAAAGGGCTGGGGATGAAGCTCAGTGGCGGAGTTCTTGCCTAGCATGCCCAAGACCCTGGTTTCAACCCCCAGGGAAGGAAGAGGTTGTACTGTGTGCCAGGACAAAGGCAGAACACAGGAGAGAAGGAGACAATGACAACCAAGAGCCTTACCTGGTGAGGAGGCCTGGAAAATCTCCATTGCAGATTAAATATTAAAAGATTGCTTCAGTCATTTATAAGGGCATATTCAAATAAAGTGAGGATTCACCTTGTATAGGTCCTATGCGTTCAATTTACTTGGCTTTTTATTTTTATTTTTTATTTTTATTTTGAAGTTTATGCTCTGGAGAAAATCAAAATTAACTAGTCAGTTATGACCATGGGTTAAAACTCCTTGTTTGATAGTGTGAATAATGTCTTTGGATGAAAGTTTTTGCCAAAGCCCATGAAAATATTAAGAAATTTAAGACATACATAGTTTCATTTAGAAATGCCAATCATATTTATACATCTTTTCTGCAAAATGACAAATAAGGTAGACTTTTCAATCTCCAACATGAAAAAGTAGGAAAAGAGAAAAAAGAATAAAAACTTCTCTTTGCCAAAAAAGAAAAATCTAAAACTTTGGCAATCTATGACCTTTGAGAACTTCGTTTAGTTTTTCATTGCTACACCTGAAGAGGCCACTTGACCATTTTTAAAACAAAAAGTGTTGCTGATAATGCAATAGAGCCTACAGGTTCTCCTTCTGTCAGTCAAGCCACCTAAGGCAGTTGACTTGGTGGGCAACATCCACATGGTCACCTGGGTAGTGACGCGTAGAAACGCAAGCTGCGTAGCCAAGGTTGGGTATCTTTCCCAGTACACGATGCAGTTTAATATCTGTATATTTTGATTGATTTACTTTGTGAGGTTACTGAAGTTTTGTATTTCCTAATACTTCTAATTAACCAAATTTAATTTTAATGTGAAAAATAAGTGTTTATGTGTATAAAATTGAGAATACATCCTCTTCTCATTTTCTTTCTTTTTTGGGGGGGTGGGAGAGAAATCCTGAGAGGAAAATAAGAATAATGATGTCCAAATCATTTTTAACGTATAAAAAATTGCATTTACAATTGTGAAAATCGTACACATAATAAGATGTTTTACCACCACCTCTGGCACAGGAGACTTCTGGAAAGTAACAGTTTTGCTGATGTACAAGTGAACACAAATGTGCACATTCCAAGACATATACAACAACCAAGTGGAAATTAGACTCTTAAAATAAATGTCATATGCCTTCCTGTCTGGCTTTTATTAACTTTAAGTGCTTTCCTCAGATACCTAGTTTTATGCTGGTTTCTGAGTAGCATCACCTTTGGTGACAGACTCGTCTCCCCCTGTTGTCCAAACAGATAAAATCAAGCTGTCTAGAAACAGCGAGGCGCTCCCTTTCGGTTATTTGTAAGCTGACAGGAGGCAGACAGACACCTTCTGAAGTTTTATGCATGCTGTTTTCTCTCCTTGCCGCAACAAGAAAAGCCTTTTATTTTAACCTGGCTGTCTTTGAAGAAGTGACTCAGACACCCTCACTCTCATGGCCTCTAAAGGTAAGAATAAATATAGCCAGCTAATAAATTTCCCTTATATATGACTAAAAATACACAGTTGTTGAGGTGTTATACTCAGCAAGATTGATACATTGAGGGCTCCCATGTATTGCTTTTGAATTTCTTAACTTAAAATTTTTAACTTCAAGGGGTACACAATATTACGCACACACACACACACACACACACATACACACACACACTTTATCTTAGAGAATGTAAAAGTTCAAATGTAAAAAACATGTTTGTTGTCATGAACATAAACAGCAAATTTACAAAAAAAACCCCAAAACTTCATGTGAAAATTGAGAGTGACAATATGGCAAACCTAAGGAAAAGATGAAATTCTGAATTTAAAGGGATCTGAAGAAAATTTTCACATCTTGGTGAGAAGGCTTTAAAGTACAATTCAATAATTTCTTAAAAAAATATATCTTTTTGTTGTTGATGGGTCTTTATTTTTCATTTATGTGTGGTGCTGAGAATCGAACCCAGTGCCTCACACATGTGAGGCAAGCACTCTGCCACTGAGCCACAACCCCAGCCCAATTCAATAATTTTTAATTTCCAACTTGTTGTACAAACTATGTGTTAAGGTATTTATTATGAAGAACACAAGAACATGAAGTATTCAGAGAAGAAAAAAAAGAATGTGTAATTGTTAGACTTTAAATTTGATTAACCACAAATGAATATTTCTTCTGGCTTATAAATTAAAAATCTTTCAAAATTTCTTTGATACTAAGTTAATTTAAAAGACTCAAAAATATTTAATTTAAGCAAGTGAATCAATTAAGGACTTTTGGGGACAGGGAGCTGGTAATTTTTTTATTATATGCCTCAAACTATAGAAATACCATTAGTGTTGTCTTAAGTTCTCAAAAGATGTGGTTTCTCTCCCCACCTGGGAAATATATTAGAATTTCCCAGAAAACATTTGCGTAACTTGTATAAAAATGAAACTATAACATGCTTTTATTCCATTGTCAGAAAAAAAACATTAAAGTCAAGGCTAAAATGCTTTAACATAAAGAATTATGATTTGCATAATTGGTGGAAACTTTTAAACCTATTTGAAAAATAAGATAAGTTCACATGGTTTTAATATGCTAAATTAAATTAATGATCTATTAAAATATCCATACTTACTTCCTTTATGAAAGCACAGTTCAGACAGTATTTAATATTGAAGAATGAGGTATTCTTTCCATTTTTCTTCATTGTTTAATATAGGCCAGTCCCTGTGAAAAAGAGGGAATGCTTACAGGCCAATTTTGAAATACATACCAGAAACAGCAAAATGTGAATTTCAACACACGCATGCTTCTTTGTCTATATTTAAAGACAGACAAAAACCTTGATGAGAATTTTCTTTCACTTAAGACTAATGCTAACACTTATTCCAAAACTATTTATTACTTTATAAAATAAGAGTTATCGTAACACAGTAGCCTGTAAGGTAAAGAGTTGCAGAATACATAAAATATTTATAAGCTAGTTATACATTTTTAAAAGAGTAGATAGAAATTCAAAGCCAGACAGAAATTCAAAGGACTTTCTCCTTTATCTGGTGGTCTGGGTCTTTGAAAAAACTTGTGACTAGAAAGTAATGCTATGATCAAAATGGGATTAATCTACCCCCCAAAAAAGCAGTGATGTTCAGTAATGATAACGACCTAAGACTAAACTTAGAGGCCAAACTTTGGGTAGAAAACAAACACTCCTTCTGCAATCTACTGGTAAAATTTAACACATGGTGTAGATATAACACCTGTAACAGGCCCAGTAGTATTTAAAGAATTAACGTGAAAATGAAGCCATATTTCCAACTAGAAATATTGTTTTAGAGGATAAGTCAGGTTGTCATCATCATAGATTTAAAACCTTTTTGAGGATAGATTTCTCCAAGTATATTTAAAGATATCACTTGTAACTTCATAATGGCTCTGGCCCATGAACCTATAGTGTCAGTTAGTATCTCCCAGGGCATACAAGTGAGGTGAACATTTCATAGAAAGGTCCATCTGCACTACTAAAGGAGAGGGCAGTCTGAACTGGAGGACATTGCGAGGAAACATGAGGTCTGAAAACCACCCCTCCCTTCGGTATAAATAAGTACATTTAAGAACAAGTTGTTCTCAAACCGAGAACAAGTTTGAGAAGAGCACAAGTTTCCAGGATGATCTGAACTGAAGGGAACCTGTCTCCAAAGGTTATTGCCATGTAAACTGAGCTCCCAAGAATGAGGCAAGTGATCTCAGGATGATGATCTCTCTCAACAGTCTCAGACAGAAACACAGCAATATTCCATTCCCGAATACAGACTTTGGTTAAGAGTCCTTTGGGTTCTGAGTGCATTAATTCCTAAGGACCTGCTGTGAATTTTAAAGACCCAAACACCTTGGTGAGGAATGTACAGTCACATGTCCTACACTTAATAACCTACTGCATTGTGTTAAGGCAGTGTGGTAAAAGCCAGCCTCAGCAATGCAAGGAACTAAGCAGCTCAGCGAGGCAATTTGACAATCTGTTTAATAAAAACAATTGAGCAATTTGACAATATGTTTAATAAAATAAGGAAAGTGAGAGGAAATCTAATAATCTTCTACCAGCTATTGTGTTAGAAATTAATCTTATGTACTTTTTATTTATTTATTTTTGGGGGGTACCAGGGATTGAACTTAGAGGTACTCAAACGCTGAGCCACATCCTCAACCCTATTTTGTATTTTATTTACAGATAGGGTCTCACTAAGCTGCTTAGTTCCTTGCATTGCTGAGGCTGGCTTTGGACTCGTGATCCTCCTATCTCAGCCTTCCGAGCCGCCGGGATTACAGGTGTGCGCCACTAGGCCCAGCCTAAGTACTTTCTAAATTGCAAGATAACACAAGACTGCTAAAGTACATAAAGAGCATCATCTTGTTGTTTTTAATAAAGGTACATGCATGTAACCAACAGCAAGATAAAGATATGCAACATTTCTGGCACCCCATAAAATTTGCCCGTAATCCCAGCACTTTGGGAGGCTGAGACAGGAGAATCACGAGTTCAAAGCCAGCCTCAGCAAACACAAGGCGCTAAGCAACTCAGTGAGACCCTCTCTCTAAATAAAACACAAAATAGGGCTGGGGATGTGGTTCAGTGGTCAAGTGTCCCTGAGTTCAATCCCCGGTGCCAAAAAATAATTAAATAAAATAAAATTCCTTTTCAGATCCATAACCCTGCATGTCCATTCCCAAAATGAACTTCTACTCTGAATTTTATCATAGTGAACTAGTTTTCTCTACAGCATGATTTTGCCTCTGTGTTTTTTGAAAATTAATGATGACAGAGCTTTTGGAACTAATACTGAAAAAGGATATCTATGGCCTTTTAATATTTTCCAGATGCCATTGCTACATTGGCACTTAGCTCACCTCTCAATTCTGACCTAGTGTTACATAGTCTTCCAGTAGGATTCACACTTGGGATCTCATTCCAGGGCGCCTTCCCAAGAGGAATTCTAAAGCTTGTCTTTTCTGTGTACCTAAGATCTAAGAGAAGCTCAGGATAGGATCTCCAGGAGAAGCAAACTGCTAGAGTATCATCAGCTCTATTTCAATGGGGCCAAATGACATGTTTGACGTGTTTTTCCATTTGGTAGTAATAGTTAAGCATCTCCTTTAAAGATTCTAAATGTCGGCCCTGGGATCAATCCCCAGCTCCATCAAAACAACAACAACAACAACAACAACAACA
Organism: Geosciurus inauris; assembly: GCA_004024805.1. NCBI lineage: Eukaryota > Metazoa > Chordata > Mammalia > Rodentia > Sciuridae > Geosciurus > Geosciurus inauris. Next base: position 5,413 of record PVHX01021434.1, read on the forward strand.
AAAAACATTCTAAATGTCACAGACCAGTACAAACGTAGCTATCCTACATTAAGAGTAATAAGTCTAATCTTCCCACAGCCTTTACATTCAACAAATAAATGAATCATATGGCAATTGTCCTGCATTAACATTATATATATACCCAATATTAATGAGTCTACATTACTAGAATCAAAAGATGTCAGTGCCCCAAAGGCCATTCCTTGAGTATCTTTATTTCTTCATCATTTTTTTTTATCCCCTTCCAATTGCTAATTCAGGTTATAGTTGAGTTTTCTTAGTGATGGGAAATTTATTATCTTCAAAGGAACCTTAATGCATTTTAAAAATTTATTATTATTATAATTGAGATTCAATAGATAGAGAATAAATATGCCTCTTGTATTAGTCAACATTTCATTGCTGTGACAAAAATATCCAACAAGAACAACTTAGAGGAGGAAAAGTTTATTTGGGCTTGTGGTTTCAGGTTTCATCAGTGGACCAACTCCATGGCTCTGGGCCCAAGATGAGGTGCCTATCATTGGCGGAAGAACATGGTGGAGGAAAGCTGCTCAGCTCCTGGTACCATCAGGAAGTGGGAGTGGGGGTTCAGGGGCTACAGGAAAGATGACCCATTTCTCACAGCCACAACCTACCTTCTCCAGCCACACCCATCAGCCTATAGTTATCACCCAGTTAGTCCATTCAAACTAGGAAGGACTGATCAGTTTATAGCTGCCATAATCTAATCAGTTTATCTCCAAACATTCCTGCATTAGCATAGGAGCTTTGGGGCAAGGCCTTACATCCAAACCTTAACACCTCCCATAAACACACTTTCATGAGTTTGAACGTGGTTGAATTAAGAGCATTGTGATGTACTATTAATGATATATATGTTACTTCAATATTAATATATGCATAATGAGATATAATATAATACTTATTCAAAAATTTGAGTAGATATTGTAAATTTCTTCCTTGTATAAACCTAGCACCAATTTCCTTGTCCCTCCCATTCACATGTCTTTAGAACAGTCTGAATCCTATGCACCCATTGCATAATGAGATTGCAGCCAACAAGAGAGAACAAATATGGCAGTGGTCCCTTAAGATTATTGCCTACTGATGTTGCAGCCACTTTAGTTTTTGAAGTCCACTTTATGGTGTTCACACAATGAAATTCCCAAATGACACATTTCTCGGAACATAGTCCCTTTAACAATGCTTGATGGTAGTTTGTTTACATAATAGCCTCTATCATTTCTGAAATTTTCTCATTGTTAATCTTGCTCTATACTTCCACCCAATCTAAAACAACACAACATCCTAGCTAAATGTACTTGCAAAATTCTGATTCTTTATGGAAAAAGATGAGAAGTAAAAACACTTTTAGTTTTTGAAAAAAGACTCAATATCCAATGACATATACCTAAAAGGTAGTTACATGAGAATAAAAAGAGAAACTAATAGTAGCCAGTCTACCGTTTTTATTTTTAAATAAAAAAGACTTTTGTGGGCATCAATATGCATAATATTATGCAGAATAATGTATGGTAAATACATTAATACTATACATTACAGTAAATACATAAATAGCATACCTCCAAACTTGAAATTCTAAATCTGAAATTTCTTTTTCTCTGACTTAGGTGTCAAATAATAGTGTCAAAGTAGTGAAAATAAAAGAAAGTCCACTGAGTTAAGAAGCAACACATTTTAAAATGTATTAAATGAGTTGGCCTGAAGGATTAAATATGTGTTGAGACTTTCATTCTCTTGCAGATGCACAGACCCCAAAAAGCAGAGGGCTGCCTGGTTTTCTTCCTGGAGCACCAGACCCAGAGCAAAGCCCTCATCCAGGGAACCAAGCATGGCGGCCAGGTGTCACTCCACCAAGCAGCTTCTTGCCAACAGGCAGTTTCCCTCCTGGTCTAGAGTATTTAAGCCAGGTATTTACACCTTTCTGTTTCTATGAATGGTTTCCCCTTAAAATTAATACAAACTTGGTTTCTTGCTTTTTAACCAAGTTTGAAAGATCTCAGCCAATAACTTGCTAATGTGAGAAAGATATTATAAAGCATGAAATTATAAAATATTGATTTTAAAGTTATTTTGGAAGACCTTTATTTTATTGCTCCTTTTATTTTCCTTTTTACTTGATGGAGTGGTGAAACTAAATATTTTTGATAGAGCTATTTAGCACATTTATCCACCTTCTGTTCATTGCTCAAGGTGTTGGGAAATTTACCCTGAAGGAATTGTCTCATATGCCTAAATCACCTACTGCCATTTAATTAAAGAATATTTATTGAGTACTTGCTATACTCAAGGCATATAAAAAGCATGAAACCTAGTCCCTGTCACCCAAACATTCTGCAATGTAACAGGGAAAACAAGCAAACAAAATGTTGATAAATAGCACAAGCCTGTATACAAAAGAAAAGTGAACACAAAATTGTAAAATATGCAGGTATATAGAGGAGAGAAATGTTAAAATTCAAAGAACATGGGAGGCTTCTGCAATGAATTGCGAATTCGAACTTCAACTGAATCTCCAAAAGAAGATGAACATCCAAGGGAAAGCAAGTTATCAAATTAACATTATCATCTTCTGATACTGTCCATCTCTAGACCAATGGCTCAAAAGATTGCATTACCATTAGGCACACTGTTCTGGTCACTGCAAAAGAAGTAGTGATTCAAACCTTATAATAACTCAGTCTGAAAGGAGCATCATCCAAATTACATGGCAAATAAAAGCAACTGCTCTGTATATGTGTTTGTGTGTATGTGTGGGTGTGCATAATTGCTTTTGCATTTTATCCTATAAAAGATTAGAATTACACTAATATTGAGAAGTCAGCACATCTGCCTCAATCTTCAGTTTGCCTGGCATTCTTTCAAACTATAAAGTCTGTCTCTTTTATCAAAATCAAATCTCTGTGTTAATTCCCTTAAGGTACAAGAGATTTCTGTTATGCCTGATAGGGTCTAAGCTGCATGCAGCATATGTTCTTGGGAAAATGTTTATAATTGCAGATGCCTCCTCCAGAAACCCATTGGCAGACAAATGTACTTGAGAGACTGGAGAGCTCAGGGAGATGTGTAAAAGAGCTGGAAAAGCCAACCTACCATCTTCCGTCTGCAGAAAGGATCAGCTGTAATAGCTGACTAGAGTTGATTAACTGCTGCAAGCTGTTTGGGAATGTTGTCAGACAAGGTTTTGCCAAGTATAAAAATGATATACCAGTGCCAGAGGGCTGAGGTTTGATGATCACATATGGTCATCACATATTTTTCTTCCATCCATGAATGATGGCACACCCAGAGCCAGATGCTTGACATGAATACAATCTTTTTTAATATCATTTAATAAATAGACACATGAACTCATTGGCTTCAGTCTAAAAGATAGAACATTTCCTAAAAAATAAATTTATGCTCAACGTTTTTCAGAAAATAAAATATACCATAAATTGTTGAACAGTTTATTTCCAAAGGGAATGATAGCCTACTTTATACTAAAAGACACATATCTACTTTAAACCAGCGCACATACAAAAATGAATAAGTGTTCAAATTTCAAAAGCGTTACATCATGGATCTGGAAGACACAACAATAACAAATGAATTTTTAAGGCACTAATTTTGAACTGAAATCCATAAGTATTAAACAAGATCATGAACATTTGGTAATGTTACATTTTCAATAAGTAAATGAGAATTGATAATAAAAATCCCTCTGTATTAAAAAAGTTAAAGGATTATTTAAATGTTTATTTTATTGTCTATGAATCAAGCCTATCTTACGACTATTGAGAATACTGTTTTCAAAAACAATTTGAAGATAACATATACATATATACACACAAACACATATACATTTCTTAAAAATACTTCACATGTACTCTTTTATCAATAAGTTATCAGTTAAATCTAAGAATAACATTAATGGATTTTTTCTTGATTGGATTTGCATTCATGATAGTCAATGACATTTTATCCTGCCATATGAAAGGATAATTAGTTATCATAATTTACTCATGTATAGGTAAGAGTAGTAAATTAAAGGCACACATACATTTGCAATTTATTTTTCAAATACATATATGAAATGAAATCAGTGATAACTGTAAACTTAAAGAATTGAATCTTAGGCTGAATATCCACAGCTGTCATTGTGTTTTCATTTCTACAGCTCTCATACTTAAGGAATAATTTACTTGCCCTGACATCTGAATATATAATTCAATATGTTTAAAGTTTGCAACACTTCCTAGACCATCAACCACTAGGAAAGGATGGAAAGGGCCCATTTGGACCTTGGGTTAGAAGTGCCTCAGGGCTACTTAAAGGAAACTACAAGAACAGCCTAAGTCAAGATGTTCAAATCCATAAGGCTTGTCCAGAGAGAGAAATCACATCCATTCTTATTACAGAGGATGAAGTAAGTATAAGAGGAGGAAATCAGGGAGAAAAGGCATGTGAGTTTCAGAGTGTCCCTTAAGAATTGTTTCCTCTTGTCCTTTGGTCTAGTGACGGCAGTAAAGCAAGAGTCGAAGGCTCTCACATTGTAACTGGTGGCCCCTTACATGCTCTGTGATCTTGGGGAATTTCCTTAATTACTCTGGAACTGTTTCATGCATTAAATTAGTGATATCTATCTGAGTTTTTATGAAGATTATATCAGAGATTAGATTAAAATATGTAGCACAGTTACTACCCTATCGTAGGCATTTGGTAACTACCACTACAATTGGACATCAGAGAAGTACAACTAACTTTTTCATTGTGAAGTTGATCTCAATTGATAGTTTCAAATTTGCAAGACTAAAATTCAACTCAAGACACCAACATTCAAAATTGCTAAATGCAAAATTCCACCTTAGACTTGACCCCACAGATCTCAATCCCTAAGCTACTTCTGCACAGATCTACTGCAAAATAATCATATAGACCCTTTTTAGATTTTCCTCTTCATTTCCCATGACTCTTTATTTTCCCAGATGTAATGTAACATACTACAAAAGACTTTTCTAAGTTTTCAAGAAAATGTCAGCCACAATTGTTGATATGGTTTTGGAATAAAATTGTTTTGGGAAAAATAATTTGAGAGTATTAAAAAATACTTCACATGTACTCTTTTATCAATAATCATATTCAAAAAGAGGAAATGGTATAGGTTTTATCCCCATATTAGGATATACAAATAAGGACATAATGTAGCTTCAAATTTTCTGGGTATGTGGTGTCCAATTGAGAACCAAATTTTATCAATCATTGGCTTGGTTCAACAATTCCTAGAGAGTTTATGAATGTAATGGGAGAATAAAGTGAAGAAAATTTTGAGGTGAAATAAAAAGTGAAACATTAGAAAATAAAATCATCATCAGTATTGTCAGTGTTCCTCAGTGAATTCCCATTCTTTGTGTGTGTGTGTGTGTATGTTTACTGGGCATTGAACCCAAGGGTATTTTGCCACTGAGCTACATCATCCCCAACCTTTTTTTACTTTTTATTTTGAGACACGGTCTTGCTAAGTTGCTTAGGGCCTCACAAAGTTGCTGAGACTGGACTTTGAACTTGCAATTCTCCTACCTCAGCCTCCTAAACCACTGGGATCACAGGCATGCTTCACCTCATGCCAGCCTTTTCTCTTAAAAAAGTTTTGTATCACATACTTTTTAATGTCATTTCTTACCTTAGATAGTTTATGTGTGCAAATTGATCTCACTTTAATCATACAAAACAAATTTTATGTTCCATATTTAGTAGCAAATTTTTTATTCTGCTTAAATTGATATTTTGTTGGGATCTACAGGTTTTCTGATTTTTGTAGCCCAAAGGTAAGTCTGAATGAGAAATGTTTATACAATAACCTCTTTCAGAATTAAACATATTTTAGCACTGAGAGGAATGAATTGTGATTGGGTGACAAAGATTAAAAGGAGAGGTTAGGCATTCAAATCACCATTGTGACACTTCATTTCTTTGAAAAAAAAATTGAGGGAGTTTTAAAACATCTTAGGTATTATTATTCAGAGATTAATCGAAATCTTTTCAAAAGTTACCTGTTTTTCTTTCTTTCTTTTGTTTTTGTTGTTTTGTTTATTGCAACAGAGAAAGTTAGCAAAGTTAATCACTGTTCCTCTTCTTATTCTTGGCTATCTTTCTTGCAGTTTTAAGATTTCCTATAAAATTTTTATGTGAATATAAAACATTTTATCCTCTTTCGCATTTTGAAATGTGAGCTATTTTCAACCATTGTAATAGAAAACATGAAAATCATCTGTTTTTTGTATTAAAGCAAGGAGATTAATAGTAATCTCTCCAAAAGTTTTCGAAGTGTCGTGATATAATTCTTTTTTGTTTCCTTTCCATCATCTTTTGACAGTTAGACCTGATAATTATACACCAGCAGGTGGAGCTTCTTGGAAGTAAGTACATCACATTCTACATGTATTAAAACTGTTGAAAATATTTCAGTTCTCAGAAGTTTCTTAAAACTAAATACATTGTAGCATAGAGTTAAACAGATACAATAAAATTATATCAAAATGAGCACTTGGTCTATTTTTTTAATAAAAGCCCAAAGTAAAAGTAAGATTTTTAGTATGATTTCAATACAAATAGGAAACTCTAATTCTTTGGTACTATCACCATCCAAATTCTAACATAACATTTAATGTTAAAAAATAAAATATATTTTATCATTCCCAAAGATGTTATATTTCTTAACATGTTCAGAAATGGTAATCAAGACTGAGACCACATAACAAAATTCCATCAAAAAATAATACTACTCTTTTATCATTTCCTCAGTGATTCACCAAATAGAAAAATGATTAATCAGAACACAAATATATGAGGAAGATTAACTGATTTCAAATTACTTAAGTGTTTTCTGTTCTTAATATTGTTATTCCTAAAATGTTTCAAAATTGAGATACATAGTTGAATATAACACAGTTGTAGATATATTACCAGATAGAGATTTAGATATAATCTTCACTATTATCACCGTAAGTTGTTCCAAACTTGCATAACAATGATGGAGCTATTTTTGAAAAGTAGATTCTGAATATTACTGGTTCCTTAGCTGATAAGTGCTACTACATGTTTAGTAATAGTTCTGCAATCGCAATTAATTAATTACATAGCTTTGTTCTCAGATATTTGATCCATGGATAATACCTCAAATTTTAGAGCATGGAAATAGATTTGGATAAGGAAGAAACCATACACTTAATCATTACTCTATTTTCTTTTAATAGCCTCTACTTATTGAAAAGTGTTGATACTGATCAAAGCATTTTTTTATAAAATGCTTTTTTCTCCATTAGTGATACTTGGCACTGAGACTTCCAACAAATATGAAATTAAAAACGGCCTGGGACAAAGAATTTACTTTGCAGTGGAAGAAAGTATTTGCTTCAATCGTACTTTCTGTTCCACTCTGCGATCCTGCACCCTGAGAATCACAGATAACTCAGGTGGAGAGGTGATCACAGTGAACAGACCCTTGAGGTGTAACAGCTGCTGGTGCCCTTGTTACCTGCAAGAGGTTAGTCACTGGTTTTGTTTCTTTTCTTTTTTTAAAGTTAGCCATTGTTTCTTTAAGTGATATGATATTTGCCTGGAGCTATGGAACAATTAACCTTCAAATAAACCTTTAAATTAGTATGTTGTTCTTTAGGATCAGATGAGCTCGAGGGTTTGGTGAGTCACTAAATCTTTCCCTTTCTAACCAAAGACTGGTGGCCCCCATGATGTTAAATGGTGAAGACAGCTCATGTACATGATATGCTCCCTCTTGGACCTCTGCGCTAGCTGCACTTCTGTGATGTCTACATGTTCCACCCTGGGCAGATGTACCCTTGTCTTCTGCAAGAGTAGTAAAGTCTAGGAAGTACTACTGATGCTATATGTCCAGAGACAATTAATTCGATCATTTTATCATATAATACAATAGTTTTTTTTATCATTACTTAACACACCTATAGCAATACTTTCATTGATATACTACATTTAAATTGACACCAAACTTTTCCTTACTTTATTGACTTTTATGACATTTCCATGAGCTAGAAAACAGGTTTTACTCTGCACTTTTTGCAGTTAAGGAAATAGGGTTCAGAGAATGGAGGTGCTTGTTCTTTTTTTTTTGGTACTGGGGATTGAACTCAGGGGCACTTGACCACTGAGCCACATCCCCAGCCCTATTTTGTGTTTTATGTAGAGACAGGGTCTCACTGAGTTGCTTAGCGCCTCGCCATTGCTAATGGCTGGCTTTGAACTCGAGATTCTCCTGTCTCAGCCTCCCAAAGTGCTGGGATTACAAGCGTGAGCCACCGCGCGGAGATGTTATAAACCAAGCTTTATCTAGGTGTCCTGATGCAGTCCCGAGGGTCACTGTTGAAGTCCTGTGTCTAAGTATTGTTCTAAGTGTTACCAAAAGCTCTGTCCTTGTTGCCCTGCTAATCCAATAACAGTTTTGAGAAAAAGGGAAAAGTTTCATTGCTTTGCTAGCGAAAGAGAAACAATAGGGTCCTCCTGTCCCAGAGGCCAGGGGAAGGGGGCATGTTTAAAGAGGTTATTCAAAGGCTACATTCCATATGTTATCTGTTGGAGTTAAAATTCACTTGTTAACTTGGGAGACAGTCATTTCTCAGATCTTCCAGTGCCCTTTCTGGAGTCTAAATCTCTTTGATCCTGTGGTGAGTGTGTACTCAAGGACAGATAACTCTGCCTAGCATGGGGAAGAAAGGTCATTGTTTCCCCTGGGAGTAGGGACAGGGAGAGATTAGGAGGGGAAGGGAGAGGAAGAGAAAGAAACATGTCCATTTTAAAAATAAGTCGCAGTGGCAGAGAAGCAATGACTATATTTAAAACCTAAAGTAAACCACTGTTACATAAGGACAAGGGTAATAAATATTCAAACAGAGGATAGTTATTTAGGGAAGTTTCTAACATCTGTTGAAGTTAATTCTCCACCTATTTGTGGAAAATTACCTGGCTAAACCATCATATGTCTAAATTACCTGGCTAAACCATCATATGTCTCACATACTTACAAATGGAGCCCAAGAATTCGCATCTTCTTATGAGGATATTGAAGGTTAACATGCCCCAAGATGTTATAGTCTGCATAATAATAAATATGAGTTTATTTGAAATTAGCTGATAATTGATGTTTTATATTATAGTAGCATAGTGGTACATAAATTACCATAAGATGTATCTTGATACTCATTAATATTTATTAATTTGGTCAAAAATCAAACCAATTATTTAAAAAGTGATATCAAGACAAATACATAATTCTTAACAGTCCTATTAAATTCATCTCTTTCTATCCAAGAACACTATAGACATGCACATAAGACAATACATTTAGTAAGCAAAGTCTAAAGGAGATTAGATGATGGAGAGCTGGTTTAGCTTCAAAGCAAAAAATATATATTTTAATTTGTAACCAACACTTAACTATTGTACAAAGAAATTTGATTTGACTTTCATAAATATAAAAGGGTAATGGAGTCAAATAACACTTTGGAAGGTATGAACCAACAACCGTATTTCTGTTTGTTTAGTAACTGTGACTCTGCACAAAGAAATTGCTTTTAATCAAGCACAAAGAGACTGGAAAAATTTGTGAACAATTAATCATTAGTAAAGGAGGCTTAAAATAGATGTGTGTTGTGGCAACAACTGAGTGGAAGAGGAAGTAAGTAGGGGGTTACCACGTGGTGAATAGCTGTGCTTGACCAGCTGTAGGGCCTAAAAGGAAAGGATACAGAAGCCAGTGGCCCAGCTCAGAGCACAGCCCAATACAGGTCTCCTGGGAAACAAGACATGGACTTTTATCCATGCAGAGAATTTCTTTGGTTCTATAACAAAGATGTTATGATGTTGAAGAAAAAGAAAATACTGGTTTACATCTTTAGAAGCATATATTTAGAAATATTTGTAGACTACAAAAATGATATCATAATAGTATACTGTTTAGAGTTCAATTTGCTTTAGAATGTAATAACAATATAATAACTTTTAAAATCTTATTTTATCTTTCTCTCTTCTGACAGTTAGAAATCCAAGTCCCTCCTGGCACTGTGGTTGGTTATGTTGCTCAGAAGTGGGACCCCTTTCAACCCAAATTCACAATACAAAATGCGAACAAAGAAGATATTTTAAAAATTGTTGGCCCTTGGGCAACATGTGGCTGTTTTGGAGATGTGGATTTTGAGGTATGATTGATAGAATGAAGAAAATCTTTCATTTAGGTCCTGATTTTTGCAATATAATTCAATTTTTAAAATATTCAAATCATATGCTATCCCTGAAATAAATTTAGAAAATAATATACTAGTGAAATCTAATAAGTCAATATTTTCCACACAAATAATAACATCAAACCATAGATCAACAATTAAAAAATACTATAAAATATACCACCTCGAACATGACATCTGCATTTTTCAATTTTAACTTTAATTCATTTTTTTATTTTTTAATTTTAATAAAGTAAAAATAATGATGGTTATGAAATAACACCATTCCTAAAAGTATACTTAGGTACTGTACTCTTTTCTTAAAATAGTAAATGCTTATTAATTTTAATCTAAGTCTTTGAACACCAAACTATTTATGTATATAAAGTTATGGTTTTTAAAAATAATCAAATTTTCTTATTTTGAAAAATAGTAGTACATCCTCATTTTGGTAGATTAGCTTCACATTGAATTATAAGCATACATGTTTTAAAGCAAATATATATAATTCAGATCACCTAAATTATGTGTCTTCTTTTTCGTGCACCTGATTGTCCCAAAACTCTGTTTAGATCTCATTTCAGAAATGTATTCTATTAAAATATACTAATTTAAAAGCTATGTTTGTAAGAGTTTCTCAATTTGATTGTAAAATAATGCACTCTCAATTTTCTAAAATTCAATGTTAAAAGAGATAGTTATAAATTCATTTGGTAACAAAATGAAATATCAGATTCTTCTAAGCATACATCTTTAGGTAGAGGAGACAGCTTCATTTCAAGTGTATATTTATTTTTTATTCATTTATTCAGCTTTCAAGACTTCCAGGAACATTAGTTATACATTGCAAACTTTGTAAAGTGAGATGTGTTAGTCTCACCCATTTTGAAAGGATTTGGTATGGGTTTTTAAATGGGTAATATAGGCTGGGGATATAGCTCAGTTGGTAGTGTGCTTGCCTTGCATGCACAAGGCCTGGGTTCAATCCCTAGCACCACAAAAAAATAAAAAATAAAAAAAATAAATGGATAATAAAACTGAGGAGAAATAAAACATAAGCTTTAGTATTCATGGTATAGAGACATCCCAGGTAACATTCATTATTTTCTGTCTTCTACCACTGTATGGAAAGTGAAAGACTATATTAAATAACTTTCAGTATCAGAACAGAAAACAGACAGAGAAAATGCAGAGTAGATAAAATTGAATTGTTGACTTTTTCTAGTTGAGAAGGTAGTCTTCAGTGTCAGATTCTGATTTCCTGTTATTATACCTTAGCTGAGAGTGTTTTGTAAAGTTAAAATATGACTTAGGGTTGGTTAAAAAGGAATGACTTAGCAAATGTCTGAGTATAAGGTAAAAGTGTAATTTCATAATGTGTGTAATGTTTAAATGTTTTAATAATTATAAAATCAACTATAAAAATGTTTAAGTTCACAAACTCTATGTAGAAATTCAATTCATCCTAAATATTTCTCACACATACCTTTGTGTGTGTGTATATAAATGTACATATACATATATAAGCATTAATATATGTGTATAGTTTTTAGTGGTGTATTCAGGCTTAAAATCTGCACCACAGGAAAAGGAATCACCTTCATAGTTAGGCCATATAATTGAACTATGTACCTGCTGCCATCTTGTGGTTGCCTGGCCTTAATTATTTATTGCTATTTATATTCTCCATCTGCATACAAAAAGGAGAAAGAAAAGAATGATATTGTATTAGAAAACCATCAGAAAACATGATTTCTGAAGAGTAAATTGGAAAATCACATTTGCACTCCTGTGCTTATATAAAAGAATTAGCATGGAATTGTTTTTTGGAGATGATAGATAACATAATTCATATCTCTCATGAAGTAAACATCCTGGGAAAAGTGCAATCATCTCTTTTGCCTTCAAATTTGAACGTTCTTATTGTCTTTTCAAAGGTGAAAACCATAAATGAAAAGCTTACCATTGGGAAGATTTCAAAGTACTGGTCAGGATTTGTAAATGATGTCTTCACAAATGCAGACAACTTTGGCATTCATGTTCCTGCAGACCTAGATGTGACAGTTAAAGCAGCCATGATCGGGGCTTGTTTTCTCTTTGTAAGTGTGGTCTTAGGGTTTTGGGTAATTTTTCTTCTTCTCACCTGTGAATTACTACAGAGCTAATCCCAGTTTACACAGTTTTGACCTGCAGAATGTTTTGTGCACTGAAGGCTAGTCTAGGACCAGTGTTCTTTATAAATCTGAATTTAAAAGCCTTCATTTTTACTGGGTAGCCCCTCTCCAGTGGCCTCGTGGCCCTCAGGGGTCTGTGCCTTGTGATGTCCTTCTCACCTTTTTCTTGTAAATTGAGTTTCTTTCCCTTTCAATGTCAATTTTGATTTTCTTAAACTTATTTCACTTTAACTTAAAATATGTAAATGTAGACGTCATCTGAATTATCCTGGGTAAGGATTGGAGCAACTCCTTTGCTAAGCTCTGAGCTAGGTGCCATTTGGAATGGGAAAGTGCAGTTTTCTTACCCTTTATATCTGCTGGACATGGATACATGAGATGCAAAGCTTCCAGTTGCTATCATAACAAAGATGTGCCTTTATCCTTACTTTCCAACTTATAACATTCTTGAAAACATCTTTTGGTACCTGGAGATCGATGACCCAATAAGTCAAGTAGCATGTGGGTTAAAATGCTCTGTTACATAATGATCCTAACTCCCCTCAAGCATCCCTTCATTCACTACCACTTTCCATGCACTCACAAAATTTTTTGACAAAATAATATTCTCCATATTTTCCTGTTGCTCAGAGTTTTAGGATCCTAAATCTTATGATTATGTTAATGCACACAGCTGACAGTCGTATATACTGAGTTTTCCCTAAATACTTGGAAAATATATTGACTAAGAAAAATACTTTAGTGACATCACTGCTGTACACTCAGAGTTTATCCCAGACATAGATGGATAGAAATAGGTACAGAGAGATGGGGACAAAGAGACAGGGACACAGTGTCTAACAGAGAACATATTCACTGGGAATAAGTAAGAGCTCCTATTCACTTCTTTTTTGTAAGATCATAATGTTATAAAACATTCACACTTTTTTGCCAATATAGATTTCAAAACAATTTCTCGTGTGTATTTTCAAGGCAAATTATTTGCTCAGATATATAATTTCAAAGGTTGGAGTCTATTTCAGCCTCCTACACTGACCTAGAATACCTACCATCTAATTCTGCTGTCTTGACTACCTCAAATTTTAATGGAAGATTACAGTGCTGATTTAAATGAGGTTTCCAAGTTATTTATATTCTCAAAATTCAACATGTAAGTGTCATGAAGCTTAAAACTTTTCAATTTTCTTCCTACAGATAAATCATATGTTGCTGGAACACCACTGGGAAATATAATTGCTTTATATAATCAAAGCTTACAAGTCAGACTCTTGATTGTTGCCTTTTGTAAATTCACTCATACTCAGTTTATTTATTTGTAGGACTTTATGTTCTTTGAACATTCACTAGCTGGATTGTAACAAGCAAGAAGATGAAAACAATAAAATATGCAGAATATATTTCAGTGAGTAAAAGGCAATTTGAATGATCTCTTTCCCTTTGAAGATGTCTATATTTGACGCTATCTAATTCTTTTTCATTTTATTCTAGATATCCCTTGGGCCCTGGATTTCATTTCTGAATGGTTTCAGTATTTTCTTTTTTTGTAATAAAATGTTAATTATTATATTTATTAAAAATATAATTTAATGAGGCAATTATCTAGCTGTGAATGCATGACAGCTAAATACACAATTACCGGCCTGAGCACAAGGTTGCTTTGAGAGATTACCATTCTTTCTTTTTATCCTTTTGAAGTTATTGCAATAGTAAGCATGAAAGATGAGAACTAAGGCTTTCAGAATCACTGATGAAAATTCAATGTTTAGAGAACACTTTGAAGTTTTTCTGGTACTAAGGGTAGTTACTAATCAAAAGGACTGGATGTCTAAAATATTTTTTTCAAAAGTGTTCCCTTTTGACTTTGTTTGTTAATATTCTTATTGTAGTGAGATATTTTTACTTTACATTGGAAAAATTACAGGTTGAATAAATAATATGCTTACAGATGAGGAGGAAAAAAGATGGTTCCAATTGATTCTAAGGGCAAGAGGCAGAATTATATTGCATAAGGAAGCTCATATTCACAAACCAAAGCATTCTTAAATACCTACTCATACTCATGCCAGAGCTTTAAATAATCCTATAAATAGACTTCTAAATTAGCAGAGGCAGTGTTATCTAGCAGGAATTCTATTTGCAATGAAATTTCAGCCACTTTGGTTATCTACATATCTGAAAATGAAAAATGGACAACTTTAGTCTTTAAAAGTAAGCAAACAAATAAAACCCAAACCCATGAGGCAAATGTAGAAATTAAAGAGCACAGTATACTCGGTTCATCGATACCTTCCACTACTTAATGTCACGGAGTCTTCCCAGTTACTTACCCTCCCTGTCCACAATTTTCAAAGCCGACACAAGAGGAAAATTCTTTTTTATGAATGACAATAATTCCTCTCCGCTTTTCAAAATGAGGGAACAGATTTTGGAAAGCTAGTCTCTACATGAGATTTACACAACTATCTAAATTTCCATGCACATGTGGAAATGTTTGGAGAAACGTTGGGCGATTCCCCACTTAGAACAGGGAATGTATTCTGAGCATCTCTTACTAAGTGGATTATTTGAAATTAGGAAGCAGTCATCTCCTAGAAATGACATTATGCATAGCAGTTTTCTTTTTTTTTTTTTTTTTCCCTAAGTGGTCCACAACTATCAATTTTGTTGTGTGTTCTAAGTTAAGGACCATATGTTGTATAAAGTGTAAAGGAACAGAAAGCCTCTTCCTTGTTTTTCGGTTCAATTTCCTATAGTATTTTTTTAAATTTTTTTTTCCCCCTTTGGTACAGGGGATTGAACCCAGAGGAGCTTAACCATTGAGCCACATCCCCAGCCCTCTTTATATTTTATTTAAAGACAGGGTCTCTCTGAGTTGCTTAGGGCCTTGCTAAATTGCTGAGGCTGGCTTTGAACTCATGATCCTTCTGCCTCATCCTGCCAAGCCGCTGGGATTTCAGGCCACTGTGCCCGACTCCTATAGCATCCTCTGTTTGCTCTTTACATCTTCAACCTTTCCATGAGCATGCAGAAACCATAAATTCCCTCAATCAACCACAAAAGATCTTTATCTGGGGCATAATAACTAACCACCAAAAAGTAACCAGGTTTCAGAACCGCACACAGCGTTTCTCCCAGTTACACCATCCGTGCCTTCAGTGTGACTGAAGTCAGTGTCACCTGCATGTGGGAGCACAGCAGATATCAAGGGAACCAAAGTTCCTTGTGCAATAGCTACAACCTTCAGTCTGGTGCTGCTGTTTGCTGACTGGGCAGCCTCACACATGTAGTCCTCCAGAATCTTCTCGAGTTCCTATGTTACCTTGCAGAGCTGTGGAAAGGGCAGCTCAGCCTTTTCCATCAGTCTATTTCAGACAAAGTGTATCATTTATGATCCTTTATAATGAGCTAAAGGAAATAGCATTGTTAAGGCTGATGAATATTAACTAATAAAATGGAGAATAATCATTGCGATGTTTTGAATGTTGGCTCCCTCCAAAACTCATGTTAAATTTAAGTGCTGTTGTAACAGTAATAAGAGGTGTGAGGGCTTCATACTCATGAGTGGGCTTCACACTCATGAGTGGATTTAATGCTTAATAAAAGGGCTTTCGGGTGCAAGATAATTTTTTCTTGCCCCTTCCTGTCTTCTGCAATGTGAGAAGCAGCAATCCTCTCCAGGAAACATCATCTTGGAAGTTGAGACCAACTCCTTTCCAGGCACCAAAACTCCTAGGGACTTGATGGTGAATTTCCCAGGCTCCAGAACTGAGAGAAATAAACTCCTGGGCTTTATAAATCACCTAGTCTCAAGTATTTTGCTATAGCAGCAAAAATGGGCTGAGACCATAACTAACATTCCCAAGGACTTATTACATGCCAGGTACTATGTTCTATGAGTTTCTGGTGGGATGTAAAATTGAAATGCAATGAAGGAAACTGGACAGTATGGAACCTGTCTTCTCCCTCTCTGCCCTGCATCCCTGCTCTATGTTCCAAATTTTTTTCCTAAAGATGATCCTGCTTTCCTATCTTCTGCATATCCTTAACTTTTGATTTCTGTAATTGATATCACAACAATCACGACTAAAACTTTCTCTGCAGAGCCAAGAATGAGGAAAGGAAAACACCATTTGTAAACATTACATTTTAATATGATACACTACTTTGGAGTTTAAAAAATATTTAAATGAACCTTAAAAGAACTATCAACACACACATTTAATGGAGTCTCACTGAAGATAAAACTTCTTCTTAGAGTATAGGACTCATTTTCAAGTTGGCTTCATTTGATTAAACTCTCCTATAGTACATTGTTTCCAAGTTGGCACATTACAGAAAACTTGAGTCCTATCCTGTCTCTCATTCCTCATTAAAGGCTAAAATGTATCTTTCTATCTCTTCTGTTCCCTGTGTTTTTCCTTTTCCACTAAACAAGACCCTAGCAAAACCCTTAGATGTTCAATGAAATGTTGTTGCAGTAGAATGAGGTGAGTCCTCTGCGAATCCCTTCCTGGTTCCTTATTGCTGGCCCCATGTTGCTCCTGGACCTGTGCTTCAGCTCCAGTCACTGGGACATGCACTGGGAAAGTGGCCAGATTCAAACACTTCACATTCAATTAATAAATATTGGTTGAGTCCTTCCTACATCCCCAAAATATAGTCTTTGCTCTTATGTCATGGACCATTTAGTAGAGTAGATAGCTCTTAATCCATTAAGGATATAAAGGTTAGATTTCAAACATGAGAAAAAGCTAATGGAGATGGACAAGGTAGGGGCATTTGACCTGTTTGTGGAGTGAGGGATGATGTTGAATTTAATACACATAAGATAAGTAGGAGCAGAGGGAAGATGTACAGACAGAGGTGCTACATAAAGTTCCATGATGGAGGAAAGGCAGGGCATGACAAATGGGTAGAATATGCTACAAAGATGAGACCAAATACGTATCAGAGGCCCTGAGAAAGAGTTTAGACTCTATTGTATTAGCAAAGCATCTAGCAAAATTTATAAAAAGGGTGATTAATTAAAGATTAGGTTGGTGAAACCTAAGGGCCCTTCAACAGATGAATAGATAAAGAAAATGTGGTATATATACACAATGTTACTCAGCCATAAAGCAGAATGAAATAATGGCATTTGGTGGTAAATGAGTGGAATTGGAGACTATCATGCTAAGTGAAATAAGCCAGTCCCCAAAAAACCAAAGGCCAAATCTTTCCTCTGATTATGTAGATGCTAACACACAATAAGGTGTGGGGAGAATAGAAGTTCATTGGATTAAACAAAGAGGAATAAATGGAAGGGAGGAGAATGGGAATAGAAAAGACAGTAGAATTAATTGGATGTCACTTTCCTATGTTCTCATATGAACACATGACCAGTGTAACTCCACATCATGTGCAACCACAAGAATAGGACCCTAATTAGAATAAGTAGTACTCCGTGTATGTATAATATGTCAAAATACACTCTACTGTCATGTATATGTAAAAAAGAACAAAGATTAAAAATTTTTTAAAAAGATTAGGTTGGTGAGATGGCAGGAGAAGATGCTGATGTACCAGTTAGCAGGTAACTTTAGTAGGTTAGATGACAGGTAAGATAGCTTGGAGGTGCCAATCACAGAAAGAGAAAATGTGAAGACTTAATACTATTGCAGGAAGTGAAATCATTACCTCAAGCTGGGTTAAAAATGGAGATAGGAAGGAAGAGGAGGATGTGGCTGATGCCATTTCCTGACAGAGGGAGTCTTACAAGAGGATTTGGGTTTGAAGGAAAGCATATCAGCTCAGTTTTAGATGCACTGAATTTCTAATGCTTTACAGTCTTTCAAAAGATGTCAAGTAGGAAAAAGTGGAAATTTTTCTGCCAGTATATTTCTAAAAGGAGATCAGTTCATGTGAACTATATAGCCCCACAGAGACCTGAATAATTCTTGGTTTATTTCAAGGAAGTTCCTAAAAGTCTTTTCAAAAATACTTGGACAGTGAATTTCTTCATATCCATTCATTCATTTATATTTATTGATTGATTTTTTGTGGGGCACTATAGATGGAACCCAAGACCTCACATGTTTAGCAATTGCTCTACCACTGAGCTGTATAGCTCCAGACCACTGCTGTTTTATTTTTAATTGACAAAAAGTTTCATTTATTTATCATCTACAACATGATGTTTTGGAATATACGTTGCGGAATTGCTAAATTGAACTAATTAGTTGATGAATTCCTCATCTCGCATTTTGTGGTGAGAACATTTAAAATTTACTGCTTTAGCAATTTTCAGTAATACAAAACATTAACTCCAGTCAGAATAGTGTGCAATAGATCTGAAATTTATTTCTGTCTATTTATTTTCCTAATATTTATGGCATTACTTCTAAGTATTAGACTTTGTCTTAGATACTGGATTATTAATGTTCAATGGTACGTTGTCCCCAACATTCTTTCAGCCAATATTTTTAGAGTACATGCAATTTACTACACATCACTGTCATCATTAAGTTATCACAGTAAACAAGGACAATAAAGTACTTGTTCTCATGGAACTTATGTATACTAATAAATAAAACAAGAGAAAATAACGTAATGTGGCTCTAGATGATCACAAATACTGAAAGTCTACCACTAATATCTAAAACAATAAACTGAGTTTTAGATATTCAGGCCAGGGTGAGCTGGGCTTGTAAGAAGAGAGTTTATCTAGGGTTTGGGAAAGTGTGAAGCTCAGAAGATCAGAAAAGCAAGTACTTCTGTCATCTATCACTGATTGACTAAGCAAGTTTAATACTGGTTTTGATGGTTAGTCATTGTAACAAAAAGTTAACAAATAATCAATTTTCTCCCAGGAGGGTAAGAATTTTATATTCTCAAACCCATGAAGAAAAGTCATTCAGAATAAAAACACAGGTTGCTGTTCCATTTGTGCATAGACCAGACAAAAAAGTAGCAAGACCTAAGAATATTTGGGAAGAGAGAATTCCAGGCAGCTGGCAAAGCCAGTGTGAAGCCTGAGTCAAGAACATGCTCAGCAGGTTGGAGAAACAGGGAGCCTACCTGTTCTGAACACAGTGAGGCAAGAGGGAGAGTGGTACCTGCTGCAGGAAGAACATTCTCCAGGGATAGATCCATAGAGTCCTGCAAGGGAAATAAGGGAAAGTACTTGAAAAAGCTTGGCACTCGGCTGGATATGGGACATAAAGATACTAAGAAATGGAAGTAAAGTCCAAGTTTCTGCCCAGTCCTACCACCTGCTTGAGAAATTGAAGATTAGCAACTCCACTAATAAAAACAGATGCAACCATAGGTTGTAAAGACAGGTGCAAAACAGGTGCTGTATTACAGGTGCTATGATAACAAGAGTGTGCCACAGAGGCACAGAACAGGAAGCATCCAATATT
Source organism: Geosciurus inauris (assembly GCA_004024805.1). NCBI lineage: Eukaryota > Metazoa > Chordata > Mammalia > Rodentia > Sciuridae > Geosciurus > Geosciurus inauris. The sequence continues at coordinate 25,243 of PVHX01021434.1, forward strand.
ATTTAGGACAAGAGAATTACAACCCTTAGAGCACAGAGTAGCAACATAAGATCTAAATATCTACCCTCCAGGCCAAGCGAGGTCAAAGCCAGAAATTGAATGTGTGGGAGAATATTCCATCTCAAGAGCATAACGCAGAGGCCCCATGAGATTGAAATGTGCCTAATAGTGTCAGACTCTCCTCTTGGACCAGAGGAGACTCCAGCTTCCCACTTAATGCGCCCCAGGCAGCGTCAAGTTTTAAGTGCTACATCTGCTGCTCCTGGGTCGAAGCACTTTGCTCTACTTGATCACAACAGTCTCTGGGGGCTTTGGGAATTATTTAGACCTGATTTGAAACTCCAAAACTGAGTCTGAGTGAATGAACAGGTATTAAAAGAGAAAATCTGAAGGAAAGAAACTAAAACTTATTAGATAAATGGCCCTGATTTCCTTACAAAAGAGAGGTTTTGATAGAGATCTGAAGAAGCAGGTTATGACTCAGACAGCATATATAGCTGCTCACTAAAACTCGGCTTTACATGGACCAGTAAATGAATGGAACTGGAGATTATCATGTTAAGTGAAATAAACCAGAGCCAGAAAGTCAATGGGTGGATATTTTCTCTGATATGTGGAAGGTAGAGCAAAATAAGGAAAAAGAAACAGGAAAAACGTGGGGGATCCTATGAAACTAGAAGAGAGATCAGTGGAGTAGAGGATTAAGAGGGAGGGAGGAGAGCCAGGAAAAAGGAGACCTAACTTTATAGTGCATGCATATGAATATACCATGGTGAATCTCGCCTTTGTGCATATTCATTAGGCACTAATTTTAACAAAACTACAAATAAATAGAATAAAGATCAGTAGAGAAAAGAGAATGAAGGAAGAAAGAAAGGAGAGAAAGGGATGTAAGGGGGACTGAATTAGAGCAAATGTTTATCTAATGATGACCAAAAACCCCCTAATATTATAACTAAAATGAGCAAAGAAAAAATGTGGTATTTTAGGCACACCTGGAATCAAGAAATATTTAAATACTAAATTAAATATTTTTGATTTTAAAAATTCTCGTTTAAGCTTCAATTTATGGTTGTGCATGTTTTTAGATTTATCATAGTACTATCAAAATGAGATTAAACAAAGAAAATGACATAAATCTTGAAGACTTTCACAACTTATGCCTATTTTTGTAGTTCAATGCTATAGGTTCTTTACTTGCTAAAATTAGGAGGGAACATAATCATTATTTATAGTATTTTTAACTTCTGAATTTAAACTTTTGTTTTTCCTTTCTATAAATTTTAACTTTTATCCTTTACAATCACATTTTGTTTTGGAATCTGTGGCTCTTTTGCAGACAGAAAAAATCTTTTTGAATAAAAATTTTATAAAGAAATGCAAATGAATTTCGTATACTTCTTATCTATGACTTTTTTGTTTTTGCCGTTAAAACAAGTGAGAATTATCCTTAATATGAATCTAAGTTCCTTCTGTCGAGGTGTTAGACATTATGGATTTAAATAATTTACATAATTTTAGAAAGCTATATTTTAAGAAAATAAGTTGATAAATATCTTATTAAGAAAAATTCACTTAATGAATTTTGCTGACAGAGTCACTATTTTATGACTATCTGCCAAGTATTAGCATCATCATTATCATAGGAAAAATGCCTTTTCTGCAAATTTGCTATTTAATTTTAAATAATTGCTTTTTAAATATCAGTTACAATGGAATGCTAAGAGATTTCAAATAAAATATTTGGTGTTTTGTCAGAAACAAAACTAAAATAATCTGGAACTATTTGTTTCATAAATATATAAAAGCCAGTACTAAGGATCATCAGAAGACACTGGGTTAGACTTTTAGACATTTCTCACCTAATTTAATGTAACACACAAAGTAATCATTACAAGCCCAAAGGTGTGAATGAAGAAACCAATTCTCAGAAAGATGAGTAATGCCAGATTTTGCAGAGCTTATTATTTTTGGCTGCCTTCTAGGCTGAGAATATGAGGGGGCAGGAAGTAACAGAAGAAAAAGAACCTTATGACACACACAAGGAGAATTTGGAAGTCTAGGGAATAGATGTCTTTATGCCTTTGAGTCCTGAATAAATAATATTCTCATCAATATCATGCTCAGTTCCTATTGGGGAAAACAGAGTAGCTTAAAAATCTTTCATCCATGGGTGGTGTATTTATGGTGTTATTTTTGTGGATGTCTTTGTAGTTACTCATCCATATAGTAGATGAAACACCTAATTGGTAAACCTGAAAACTTCTCTTTGAGAAAAGGTTTCAATTACATTAGAGTAATTTTTTTAAAAAATATGAGTCAAATATAAAAGTATTGGAAACTATTTCCTAATGCCAATAAATAATAAAAGCTATTTTAGTCTACCATTTCCTTTTCTTTTCAAAATTAATTTTGGCAAAGCCAAAAAATCAATAAATATAATTTTACTATTTTAACATCTACATCATATTTTCAAGTGCTTTGAATGTATTAAAATACATCCTATTTTTAAGAATGTTGAAGATTAGTAGTTTTAAAGAAAAAAAAAGACTGAGAAGTTAAGCAGTTACTAGTTTGTGGAGATAGAAAGTTGTTTAAAATTTAGAGATGTGTGTATAGGTGATCCAAATCTTCCACAGGTCTTCTCTACTGCAGATGGTAGCAACACTTCACATTGTGGTGGATTCACTTAGCTAATCAGAAGAATTGTGTACATACAAATTTCCATTGAATATTCACTTTGTTCCTATTGTAATTAGGGAAAGCATGTGAGTTTGTGTACAGGAGGGTAAAATTTGCTGTTATTTTTCTTATCAACTAAGAAGCAGACTAGTGCTATATGGTACATGTGACAAAAGTTTAATATTTACTATTTTTATAGAGCAGACTAATGCAATTTTAATCAATTAAGTGAATGTATGTGTTTCTATTTTTTCCATAGAAACCGAGTAACACTGGCTTAGCAAATACTTAAACAAAAGCAATCATAAAGATCCAGTGTGAAACTGAAAGCAGATTCCCAAAGCTGATTTTCTAGTTGTCACTTAAGAACTAAACAGTCTTTAGAGAAAATCTAAAATTACTTAAAAGTCTGCCGAAAATCTCTTTGTGTGCTCTATCTTGATCACCTTCAGAGGAAACAGAGTGATGCCCAAAGACATGGATTCAAATCTCTTTCCAGTTTGGTGATTCCAAATCATCCAGTGGAAATGAGTACGTCTGACCATGAATAAAATGACTTACCACTGAAAAATAAGCTTTTAAGATAGAAAAGTGATAAGAACAGGAAACCATAATCAATATTCTATGAAGAATTGAGGTGTGCACTCAGAAGAAGGAAAAGCCATATAAAATGCAGATAAATGAATGTTTGAATCACAAGAGTAGACATTTTCTTAAATACTTATGTCCATGTCTCATTCCAAATTAATTAAGTCAAATTCCCTAAACCTGGCTCCTGGTTCACTGTACACATTTTTCATTTTGTAAGGAGGTTTGTTTGTTTGTTTGTATTTAATCTGCCTAGTAAGTCTAATGCACAAGCAGTTTAACAAGTAACTTCCTATCTAAAGCTGACCTTTTAAACAAAATTCAAATCCCAAACCTGTCTTTCTGAAGCTTCAGTGTTGTGAGTGGCACTATTAATAATTACTTGAAGGCAGATTGTCTTTAAATGCAAGCATATATTCAATCACACCAATCATCAAATACAAACAATTAATGCAAAAAGTGTTGGATGTGCTGGAGCACCCCAACTAGCATTCACTGTGCACTAAGTAAACACTATAGGTAAGTCACACTATCCTAGGGCAACTAAACATTACAAGCAATTCACACAATCCTAGGGCAACCATGAGCCACAAATTACCTCCGATGCCACGCCACTTCTCTTAGCCAAAGAGCAGACGTTGTCTGTCTGGTGGTTCTCTTCAGCCGACGGCTGGACGTCAGGGAATGGTGGAGCTGATCCAGGGACAGACAGCAAAGCAGCCAGTTTTACTGATGTCCTTGGAGCAAAACCCCCGTGGTGGCAGGACAAGCAGTTTAAACACAGTTTCAAATTGGTGGTGTGAGCTGGTGATTGGTTACACCCAGTGAAAATCAATGTCTATTGGTTCTGTCCAGTGAGATAATGTAATTGGAGCTGAGCATATTCTTTGTGCATGTCCATGGAGCTATGCTTCCTATCAATTGTAACCAGTCATTGCTAAGCAGGCCAATGGCTAGTGCCCCTTATAGCCCCCTTATCGATTGCAAGCAGGCATGACTAAGCATGTCAATGGCTGCTGTTCCTTATGGCCAGTGTGAGTCCCAGCATGTCCAGTCATGTCGATGGCATATGCTTCTTACTTTCAGTAATCAGTAAGCCTGATGATTACTGAATAAATCTGGTTTATTTGCATAGAACCTCCATTGGCTTGAGCCCTTTAAAATATGGTCATGCCTTTCTGGGATTCCTGTGTAGATCACCAG
>PVHX01021435.1:0-24034 GCA_004024805.1 Geosciurus inauris
GAATAATTTGTTAATTGTTTGTTTACCCCCTTTGCCATTAATTTTTTTGAGTTCTTTGTATATCCTGGGATTAATGCTCTCTCTGAGGTGCATGTGGCAAGGATTTTCTCCCATTCTGTAGGCTCGTTCTTCATGCTCTTGTTTCCTTTGCTATGAAGAACCTTTATAGTTTGGTATCATTCCATTTATTCTTGATTTTACTTCTTGCACTTTAGGAGTCTTGTTGAGGAAGTCGGTTCCTAAGCTAACATGATGGAGCGTTGGGCCTATATTTTTTCCTAGTAGAGGAATGTTGTCTGGTCTAATATCTAGATCTTTGATCCACTTTGAGTTTTGTGCAGAGTGAGAGATAGGGGTTAAATTTCATTCTGCTACGTATGGATTTCCAGTTTTTCTAGCACCATTTGTTGAAGAGATTATCTTTTCTCCAAAGTGTGTTATGGCACCTTTGTCTAGTATGAGATAACTATATTTTATGTGAGTTTGTCTCCGTGTTTTATATTCTGCTCCATTGGTCTTCACATCTGTTTTGGTACCAATACTATGCTATTTTTGTTATTATAGCTCTGTAGTATAATTTAAGGTTTGGTTAATTAATAAATGATCAAAGGAATTGAACAGATGTTTCACAGAAGAAGAAATACCAATGGTCAAAAAAAAAGTATGAAAAAAATGCCCAATATCTCTAGCAATTAGAGAAATGAAAATTAAAACTACACTGCAGTTTCATCTCACTCCATTTGGAATGGTGACAATCAAGAATACAAGTGACAATAAATGTTGGCAAGGATGTGGGGAAAAGGGTACACACTCTTACGTTGCTGGTGGGACTGCAAATTGGTGCAGCCACTCTGGAAAGAAGTATATGAAGATTCCTCAGAAAACTTGGAATGGAACTACCATTTGACCCATCTGTCCCACTGCTCAGTATATACCCAAAGGACTTAAAATCAGCATACTACAGTGACACAGTTGCATCAGTGTTACAGCTGCTCAGTTTACAATAGCTAAGCTATGGAACTAGGTGCCCTTCAATATATGAATCAATAAAGAAAATGTGGTATATGTACACAATGGAATATTATTGGGCCATTAAAAAGAATGACTTTATGACATTTGCTGAAAAATGGGATGGATCTGTAGACTTTTATGTTAAGCGAAGTAAGCCAATACTCCCCCCCCCCCAAAAAAAAAAAAAACAAAGGTTGAATGTTCTCTCTGATATGTGGATGCTAATACACAAGAAAGGGAAGGGGAAGAATAGAAGTTCGGTAGATTAGACAAAGGGAACTGAAGGGAAGGGAAGGTGGACAGGAAATAGGAGTGACAGTGGAGTGAATCTGACTTAACTTTCCTATGTGCATATATAAATACACTGTAGTGAATCTCTACATCACGCACAACCATACAACTGGGATCCTAATTAGAATAAGTGTACTCCATGTTTGTATAAATATGTCAAATTATACTGTACTGTTATGTATAACTAAAAAGAACAAAATATACATATACTGTTTATTACTTAAAAGGATGTTTTCCTATATAGACTTGTGAATTAGTTAACTTATCAATTTAGTGATTATTGTTATAATACTGTCTAATGTTTTAAAACAACTTTAAATTTTATTGCCAGCTGGACTACTGTTCTCCTTTTAAGTTTGTTTAAATTTTCTTTCTTGTGCCAAAATAAGTAATATAGGAGCAAGGTTAGTACCTCCTGCCTTTGTACAGGAGTGTATGTTATCTTTTGGGGTAATGGTTAATACACTTCGAGTTGTCTGACAGGTCTGCACTCCTGTCTCTGCAGGCTTTGTGTAGAATCACACGCCAGTCTCCTACCGCCTTCCAGAATGTTATTGAGAAGGTGGGACTGAACTCCATAATAAACTCCCTGGCCTCTGCCATCTGCAAAGTTCAGCAGTACCTGTTGACCTTATTTACTGCCATGTTGTCGTGTGGGATTCATCTTCAGAGACTAATCCAAGAAAAGGTTTGAATTGACTTCAATTTCACCTATTATTCTACTTTTAAAAATTGTTTTCTTATACAGTTTTATTGGTTCAACAGATAATGTCATCTCTATAGAGTTTATTTTTCATCCCAGGGGATCTTTTTGAATTTCCGAAACCTTTGTACCATAGAGCATTCACCTGAAGATATTATGAGAGTATTTTGGTGATTAAAATAAAAATCCAGTAAATGGATTCTGCCTGCCTGCCCCATTTTAGTAATGAAAAATGAAAAAAATTTGAGTCATTCCTATATGCTGTAATTTATGCCTCATGTGCTTCAGCCCTATTTTTTCCATGGCCTTTGCCTGCTTTGGGAGGAATCCCTTCACATTCTCTGCTTACTCTGACCCATTTTTATTCCTTTCCTTGTTTAATAATCTGCCAAACCAAATCACTTTTGAAAGCCTCCTTTCTCCATTTTAGTCTCTTCCTACTCCTTTGATGTTGTATTATATATAGTACAATTTGTAAGTATTACATTCTTTTTAAAAATCAGTTCAATCAACTAGATTCGTTTTTCTATAGGGTTTCTATCACATAAGTTTATTTTGAACAGCAAAATGTTTTTTCTTTTGAGATGTCTGTTCAATCCATTTGTCTATTTACTGAATGGATTATGTGTATGTGTTGAGTTTTTTTGAATTCTTTATATATTCTGGGCATTAATCCTCTATTGTAAGAGTAGCTGGCAAAGATTTTCTCCCATTTAATAGTCTTTCTTCCTGCTGGTGTTTCCTTTGCTGTGCCAAATACTTTTAATTTGATGCTATTCCATTTATTGATTCTTGCTATCATTTCCTGAACTATAAAAGTCCTATTCAAGAGTCATTGCCTGTGCCTATATGTTGAAATGTTTCCCCTATGTTCTTCGCTTGTAGTTGCAAAATTTTTGGTCCTGTGCTTAGAACTTGGATCCATTCTGAGTTGACTTTTTTTTAAAATTTTTTTTTAGTTGCTGATGGACCTTTATTTAATTAATTTATTAATATGTGGTGCTGAGAATCAAACCCAGTGCCCTACACATGCTAGGCAAGCATTCCACCACTGAGCCACAACCCCAGCCCCCCTGAGTTGACTTTCATATAGGGTCTGTTTACGTTCTTCTACGTGTGGATGTTTCCCCAGCACTATTTGTTAAAATGGCCATTTTTCTCCAACATAATGTTTTTGGCACCTTTGTCAAGAATCAGATGACTGTAACTATGTGGGTTTGTCTCTGTATCTGTTGTGTTGATCTACATGTCTATTTTTATGATAGTAGTGTTATGGTTTGGGTATGAGGTTTGTGTCCCCCTAAAACTCCTATGTTAATGTGGGAATGTTCAGGGGTGAAATGATTAGATTTTGAGAGCTGTAACCTAATCGATTGGGTTAATCAATTGGATTAATAAATCGAATGAAATAAGTGAGTGGTAACTGTAGGCAGGTAGGGTATGGCTGGAAGAAATAGGTCATTAGGAGTGTGCCTTGTGGGTTTATATTTTCCTGGTGGCTACCATGAGGTGAGCAACTTTCCTCCACTGTGCCTTGCTGCCATGATATTCTTCACGTCAGGCCCAGAATGATGAAGTAAGCCAACCATGAACTAAACCTCTGGAACCATGAGCTCAAAAGAATCTTTACCTGCTGTAAGTTGTTTTTGTCAGGTATTTTGATCACAGTGACAAAAACCTAACAAATACTGTGCTTTTTTTTTTTTCCTCTCTGTAGTATCATTTGAAATTGGATATAGTGGTGCCTCTAGGATTGCTCATTTTTCTCAGGATTTTTTTGTATATTTGAAGTCTTGTTTCATTTTAACTCTAGGATTATTTTTTCTTGTTCAGTAAAGAATGGCATTAGTATTTTGATGGTTTTTTTTTTGACTCTGTAGGTCATTTTTGGTAATATGGCCACTTTAATAATATTTATTATTTCTATGCATGATTGTGGGGGTAGTATCACATTCTTATCATAGGGCCATAAATGAGTCTCTATAGTATTCTTGTACCAAGTGTCTTCTCTCACCCCTTGTTAAAGAGTGATGCCTGGACCAGTAGTATCAGCATCATTAGGAAGTGTTAGAAATGCAGATTCTCAGGCCCGTGACAGATCTGCTGGATCAGAATCGACATTTTAATGATATCTCTAAGTGATTCATTTGAGCTTTATGGTTTGAAAAGTCCTTTCTGAGAACATTAGTGTCCAGTGAGGTGTGTAAATAGGTGAAAAAAGTGACTGATGGCTATACATAAATTGGAAGGCAATGAGTTGAAGATATTTTAAGTTTTGGAAAACATGGTGGAAGTAACACTGTTGAGTCTAGAATGGGACCACTTGAATACACATTTTATGAAATCAGTCTCAAATGGAGTTTTATTTAGTCATAAAGAAGAATGGTATTATATCATATATATTATATCAGTTGCAGGAATGGATGGAACTGGAAAGCATCTTGTTAAACAAAATAAGCCAGACTCAGAAATTCAAGTATTACGTTTTTTCTAATGTGGAAACTCATGGGGATTAAGGAAAGAATAAAAGGGACATTATGAAAGCAGAAGGGAAACCAATAGGGCAGAAGGGGATGGGGGCAGGGGAGAGTAAGGGGAGTTATTGGGGAGTGACATTGGTGAAATTAAATGTTATGTGCATGTACCAATATGCCACCATGAAATGTACCATTCTGCACAATTAATTTGCATCAATAAATCACACAAAAATGCAATTTGCTGACTACAATGTTAAATTTTGGATTTACAATGAAATTTAAAATCTCTAACATTAATAACTCAGATTTACATGGTAAACTTTCCAAATAGATAGCAAACCACTTCTAGCCTTTATTCTAATTTAGATTCTTAGAAATTTGTACCTTAGAGAAAAAGTAATTTTTTCTAAAAATCGAGTGTATCTAGTTTTTGCTATTAAATTTTCCCAGTAATTAAGTGTTATTTAAAAAAGTAACACACGGGGCTGGGATTGTAGCTCAGCGGTAGAGCGCTTGCCTCCCATGCGTGAGGCCCTGGGTTCGATCCTCAGCACCACATACAAAGCAATAAAATACATTGTGTCCATCTACAACTAAAAACACGAATTGTGGTAAGAGGCTCAGTTTTGGAAGTTTGTTATTTTAATTCTCAGCACAGATGGGAATTTATTACCTAAGGTATAATATTTCCCAAAGGCAGTAAAATGAGATGTATTAATTACTATGATTTTGTCTTATAATCAGTAACTGCTTTTTCATGTTCTTAAATGTATGAATGAGCAATTAAATGTATGGAATGATAAGGAACAATTTGCTTTTGATTAGTATTGACAATTTCTAAAGTTTTTTTTTATTGTGGAAGAAAACCTGAAAAATTTATTACCTTAACCATTTTTAAGTTTGGAGTTCAGTATTAAGAATATTCATATTTGTGTAAAACAAACCTCCGGAAGTTTTTCATCTTGCAAAACTGCAACTCTACAGTTGAGTGGTATTGTTATAAGTCTCTGGATTTTATTTAAATCTATTTTATTAGCCCCACCCTGATAACAAACTGGCTGGGCAGAAGAGGGCACTGCCTTGTTACTACTGGGTTGGGGTCAGAATTCCAGGTCCCCAGTGGGTTTGCTTTGATACCTGAACTGATGGAAGAGCTGTCCACTGTTGTTGAGCAAGAGGGAGAGTTGAGGCTTTCCGCCAAATCTCCTTTCTTGCTAGCCTACCCTGGCTGGCACTGGCTTACTGCTTCTATTGACATTGGTGGGGTGGGAATGACTCAGTCCTGGTGAAAGGCCAATGTGCAGGCTTGCCATTGTGCCTTTCCTGATACTGGCAGGGAGAGGGAAGGGAATCATGTTGTTTTGTGTGGTTAGAGATCTAGGGTTCTCATGCAGTCTACACTGACACCATAGTTGGGGGAGAGGGACCCAGCTATTACTGGGATGCAAGTCCCACATCTCTGCTTGGTCTTTTCTGACACTGCTTTGGTGGGGGATAGTGTTGGGGTGACTTGTTATGGTCATGTGAGGAAGGAAGTCGAAGCACCCTGCTTATCCTTTGCTGATGGAGCTAAGGGTGTAGATTTTCCATGGTGTTGAACTTTAGCAGAGTAACTATTGCCTAAAGTTTTCTGTCTTTCCTGGCTGCCCCTTTCTAGGTCCTTTTGCTTGAAGAGAGCCGATTTTCTTTTGTACTTGTGTATGTGTATCTGTCAGTGTTTCTAGGGTCCTAGACTCTTAGGAACCCACTCTGAGATATGAGGCAAAAAGATAATCTGAGGAACACAGTGCTGTGTGAATCACAAGTCCCAAGGCCCCTAACTGTTCTGCTTCCTTCTCTTTACCTTTCAGTTGCCTTAGGTTTGTTTTATGTTTAATGTCCAGGAATTTTAGCTCTACTTAGTGGCTGGAATAGAAGAACATTTTCTCTCCTCTAGTTTTTCAAATGTGTCTATGATGGCTTAATAATAAAAAAATTCATTTAAAATGTAAGTTTCTATTTTTATTAATTAAAACGTTCTACTATTTATTGGGTATTCACTCTGGGCCATGTGCTTAGTGATTTCACAAATGAGACATTGTTGAGTGGTTTTGCCAAGTTCATGGCAGATGTAAGTTATAAATGCTTATACTTGTAACAGGGCAGATGGTAAACAAGGAAACAAAATAATTGTGGGTGGTGCTGGTATTCTGAAAATCCTAAACAGTAATGGGATGGAGTGACTGCAAGGAGTGATGTGCAGACTACATTAGTGTAGGTGGGATGTGAGGAGTCAGAGAAGGCCTCCCTGGGGAGTTGGGATCCAGCCTGAATTATGAGAAGGAGCATGCTAGGTGCAGAGCTTGGGGAAGAACTTAGTGGGCCAGCTTCCCTGAAATGCTAGAAATCTTGGGGCGATCTTGGAAGAGAAAGAAGGCCAGCAAAGTTGGAGCACAGCAAGTGGGAAGGAAGGGACATGGGCAGAGGCTGGGAAGTTGAAAGTAGCTCTGGATCATGTAGGGCTATGATATTGGCCCTCTACATGGGGTTTGGCACAGTGGTTATTGTTCTTTCTTTCTTTTTTTTTTTTTACTGAAAGAAGATAAAAATGCATGTATTTGTCCACATGTATGTGTTTGAGGACAGGTTTATCTATGTTATTCTTGCTAAAATGAGGGCCCTCCCCCACAAGTGTTTGGCTTTGATGGGTGATGAGTGGTAGATGAAGGGACCTGGGAGCCAATACATAGTTTCTTATTTCCTTGCACAGGGAGGAAGAACTGCACATGTGGTTCTTCTGAGGAGACTATTTCCTGTAAATTCTAGTCTTTATTTTTAAATTGAAAATAAGTCCTTGAGAGAGTTCCATTTCTATTTTTCTAAATAAAAAATTATTGATTACTGCAGAAAATTTAGAAGTCTCTAAAGAAGAAATCAAATTCATTTGTAATCTCATTTAGAGATGATTAATTTTGGTTTTTGTCTATGAATTTTAGTTCACAAAGTTAGGATAAAAATGTGTTGATTTATCAGGTTTTCACAATATGTTAATGATATTAAATTTTCTTCAAGAACAGTTTTCTTTCTTCCCCTCTTTCCTCCCCCCACTTTCTTTCTCTTTTCTCCCCTTCCCGTCCCTGGGACTTGAACCCAGGGCTGTTTCACAAGCTAAGTATGTGCTCTAGCACTGAGCTATGTCCCTAGCCCAAGATGATGTATTTTCTGAAGCTTCAATAAATTATCATCTTCCCCTGTTATTGAACTGTTTGCCTCCTATTGTTCGGGTCCCATTCAGCCCGATACAAGGAACATCTTGTTACATATATCTTTGTGTTCACCTCGAATACATTGCCTCTATCGTTAGAAACATGAATAAGTCTCTGCATAGATGTTATTAGATTGTTCTCTAGAAAGGTAGATGATATACATAACATTCATGTGTTATTTAGCTAGTAGTCATTTAAGCCAATGGTATTTTCTCTTATAATAAAATCTAGAGTTCAGAATTTTAAAATTAGCAGTGTACTGAGGTTTTCATTATTATTTGTAGTTAGTGATTAATCTTTTGGAGAGATGAAACCATAACCAAGTTTTCATCTTAAACCACATTAACTAGATGTGTAGTCTGTTTCCTTCTGAATTATGCTCATTTTCTTGGGTGGATTTTTATGTATTGGTGAAATTTGTTCATAATGCCACCTGCATTAGCTACTGGGGTATCAGTGTTCATATATAATCATTACCCAGCAGTCATTTGCCTTACTGGTGATAGTTTTGTTGTGTGTCATTATCTTCAACATGATCTGCTTATCTGTAGTTGTACTACATGACAGAAAAATCCTTTATACAAAACAAGTGTTCTATATACTGTGATATAAAACAATGAGCAATCATAGCCATGGTAACAGGACTCTCTTGATTCATAAATCATATTCCAGTAATTGGAGAAATTGGGCCAAACAAAAAGCAACAGACCATTTTTCCATCCCACCCCACACTTAGGAAACTTTTCAAACCTGTGGTGAATGGCACTTAATATGTGATTGTGGAATCATGGTTAGATGTTAGGGATATGATTGTAGTGGTGCCCTCTGATCTGTAGTTTTGCTTTTCATGGTTCAACTGTGGTCTGAAAACATTGAATGGAAAATTGTGTTTTTTGTTTGTTTGTTTTTTGGTTCTGGATCTTGAACCCAGGGGCACTTACCCACTGTGCCTTATCCCCAACCCTTTTTGTTTTTTATTTTGAGACAGGATCTCACTAAGTTGCTGAGGCTGGCTTTGAACTTGTGATCCTCCTGCCTCAGCATCCCAAGTTGCTGGGATTATAGGTGTGCACCACTGCACTGGGCTTGAAAATTCTGTATCTTGAGAAAGAAAGACAACATTCACATAATTTATAATATATTATATATTTATTTTGCTATTAGTTATTGCCAGTTTCTTACTGTGCCTTATTTTATAAAACAGTTTAGTTTATAAATTAAACACATAGATACATGTGTATAGAAGAAAAAAGTATGGATAGGGATCAGTATTTCAGGCATCTGCTGGGGGTCTTGGAACAACATGGAAAAGGTGAGACTACTGTTCCTTTTTTTTTAAATATTTTTTTAGTTGTAGATGGACACAATATCTTCTTTTTTTTTCATTTTTTTCACATTTTTTTTTGGTTTTGTTTTATTTAGGCTTACATGCTAACAGTGTAAATTGATTCATTGTACATAGAGGATATCATACCAATTCTCTAGTTGTAAGTTGTATAGAATCACAATATCTATTTATTTATTTTTATGTGGTGCTGAGGATTGAACCCAGTGCCTCATGCATGCAAGGCAAGTGCTTTATCACTGAGCTACAATCCCAGCCCCTGTTCCTTTTTTTAACTTAAATGCTTGAATGATTGAATAACTGCCTTTCGGAAAGTCTGACAAGGTATAAGAGGAAACCATGCAGATTAGATTTGAGTGTTCCTACTATTTGCCCTGTAGACTTTTTTCTGGTTTACTTTATAGTTACATTTCTCTGGTTCTTCTAAGATGTTTGTGTCCTACAGACATGTAGTCATTAAGATGGGGTCGAATGAGTTAGGGAGTTATGGATATTTCTTAATGTTTACTGGGGAGAGAGATCCTGGATGAGGCCATTATGATATTCCCTAGTTATAATACCTCAACAGTTAAAGTATCCCTGCAAATTTAATGTACTTTTTACCATATTTTAACTTTAAAAAATTTTAAGGTTTTATATATTCAGTATGGTAAATTCAGAATGTATTGAATATATAATACAAAAAATTGAAGTAAAGCGCTTACTGTGGCAACCTCTGTAACAATTTTAATATATATCTCTTCAAATTCATATTTACTGTCCATATACATAGACATACATTTCATTTACATATTTCTCCCTTCTCTGCTATCACACACATTACTAGACTCTTCTCACAGAAATTGGATCAACTATATATTTGATAAATATTTTAACTACTCAATGAGGTGTTAAGAATGTGTGTCTAGCTCAATTACTGCAACTCTTCAATATTATTTTAAAAGATCATATCCATTTTATGAAGGTATCAGTTTATTTCAACTAGTTCATTATTACACACTTAAAATTTCTATCTTTTAGCCATGGAGAACATTCTTATGGTTAAATCCTTTTGCATGGACATTCTGAGTTATTTTGTTTTGGATACATTTTTAAGTATAATTGCTAGTTTAGTCTTGCATTTTTTTCATAAAGTCCCTTTTCCTGTGTAGTTTATATATAACACTGTGGTTTTATGTATGTTGGCAAATAGCTACAGTTCCAGTAAAAATATGATAACATTGCACCCTGAATATATCTCTTCACATATGTCAAAAATATTTTGGTTTAGAGCTTTATTAAGCCCATGGTTATAGTCCCTTCATTTCCTTTAATTTACTTTTCTATCTTTAAGATTTTCAGCCAAGATACTTCAAGGTCACATGGTAAATTATGATTTTTTCCCCATAATCTTCCTCTTTTTAAATTTGGTATAGCACAGTAAATTATTTTTGGGTTGCGGAAGTTGTGGTTCTGTTTTTTTTTTTTAATTTTTTTAGTTGTAGATGGACACAATGTCTTTATTTTATATCTTTTTATGTGGTGCTGAGGATCTTTATTCATTAATTAGGATTCCTCTCACATGCAAGTGCCTCACACATGCAAGGCAAGCGCTCTACCACTGAGCCACAATCCCAGCCCCAGTTGTGGTTCTGTTTTAAATTTTGACTCAGAAATCATGCCACTTGGAAAATGGGCTTTGTCTTCTGACCTCAGGGTGTCAGTAGAAGGTGACTGTTCTTAGAACTTAGAAAATCTAAACAGAACAAGAACAGAATCTGGAAGACTTCTGTTTCTAACAGTATAGCTGAGTAGATGCCTTGTAAGCTCTTACTTTAAAAACATTAGAGGTGCTGGATGCTTTTTGCAAAGATATATATCAACTTAAAAAAAAATAAACTAACTGTGGAGATGAAGTGAAAGTCAGAGGAATGCTGTGAATCTAGTACGGTAGCGTTGGTTATCAAGGGACCTGTGGTAAACAAACCTGTTGAAGACAAAGTTTCATACATAAAGAAAATTGAGAGAATAATATAATTACACCATGTATACCTGTCATCAACACTTAAATATGTAGCTAATTGTGCTCCACTTATATTCCTTTTTCATTGATACTTGGCACATAAACACTGTTCTTCTCTCTGCATTATTATGAAACAAAACCAGACATCTCATCATTGTGTAACTACTTCATATGTATATGTAGTAGATAGGACTCTTTTAAAATAAATACATTCATAATATCCCTTAACACTAAAAAATTAATAAGTTGCTAATATATCCTCTGATATATCCTGGCAGAGTTCACATTTTCTTGACTATCTCATTAAAAAAAGATTTTTTAAAAAATAGATTATTTGAATCAGAATCAAATCAAGTTTCTATTTCGTGTTCATTGGTCTCAGTTCTCTTTCAGTATTTGTATTCCCTTATGTCTTTCTCCTTCCTTAATGAATTTGTTGAGTAAACTAATCATAGTTCTATAGATTTTTCCACAGCTGTTTTTTGCTGATTGAATGTAGCAAACAACGTGGAAAATGAGGTATCTTTTGACATATTACTTCTGTATTTCTTATAAACTGCTATTTACAGGTTTGAGATTCAAGTTGAATTGGGGGATAAAAATACTTCATTGGTCTTATATATTGCATGATCTTCATATAATAGACACGTAATAATTGCTTCACTTTTTCTTTTCTGAGTTGAGTGAGCAGTGGCTTCAGGAAGTTTCAGTTCAATATATTGATTATAAATTTCCTTATTAGTCTTTCACTTAATGGTTTTAGGAGTTATTAATGATATTTACTTAGATGTGTTATTTTATTATGATTATAACATGTTATTCAAATTCCATTATTCTTTGTTCATTAATTAGGATTCCTCTATAGGAAAGAGGTCTCATCAACTCTTTGGTTGTACTGAGGTACAGTTTATACAAGCAAAGTCAGGATAAATGCTTCATTTATTTTCTGGTTCTTAGAATAATGAATTGATTTTTTTTCTACCAGTTTCCAAATATTGATTCTTTTAGTGTCCTTATGAACTGACAGATCATGTATAACTAAAAAGGACCAATAGAAAAAGATTTTGATGTGTTTCAATCCACTGTACATACTATTCTTTTTCAGAAACATGTGCAAGTTGCCTCTTGGATTTTTTTCTCTTGTATTCAATAGTCTTTGCTTTCTCGTAACTGATATAACAATAGTTGCACAACTCATCTTGTGTAATTTCTGCTCTGGATCTGGAATCATC
Organism: Geosciurus inauris; assembly: GCA_004024805.1. NCBI lineage: Eukaryota > Metazoa > Chordata > Mammalia > Rodentia > Sciuridae > Geosciurus > Geosciurus inauris. The sequence continues at coordinate 12,307 of PVHX01021435.1, forward strand.
CATTTTCCCAAGGAGTCCTGGTTCTTCTAGTGCAAACTAGTATTTAGGCGCCATAGTCTGGTAGGAGTACTCCTTACTACTGGTTTGGTTATTATCTCTGCATTTTTTCAATGGACATAGCTAGGAAATATCTATTTAAAAATATATTAACTTGGCTGGAGTTGTGCCTCAGTGGTGGAGCACTTGCCTGGAGTTTGAGAGGCACTGGGTTTGATCCTCAGTACCACATAAAAATAAATAAAGATACCGTGTCCATCTTCAGTTGAAAAAAAATTTAAAAAAACATTAACTGTTCACAATGGTATTTTGAAGAACAGTATTTTATATTAGTATTTGTTTCTGTTATATAGAAAATCTTGGTTCCTAATGACATGTAATTTTATGTTCTATAACATATATTCTGAACAATAGTGTAATCAACATGATTTCTGAAGACAACTTATTTAATTTTTTTGTTTTTTTAGTTCTTTGTATTTGGGGCATTTCCAACTAAAGAGAGAACAGTCAAATTAATTAATGCATTTACCATTCTTTTATATAATTAGTTGTATCATTAAGCCACCAATTTGTGTACACTCTTAGGTATGACATGTTATTTTTAAAAAAATTTGGTTTAATTTGTTTTATAATCATGTAAAACATTAACTTGGTTCCAATGTCATTTTAAGAGAAGACCAATTCAGAGAAATCTGTTTTCCATCTGTGTCCTTTCTCCATTTTCTCCATTTTCTTTATTGAGTGTAAACATTTCTATTAGGGTAACTTTTAATTTTTGTCTTAAAATATGAGCAAATATGTCTGTTTCTCTCTCCACACATAAAAATGTACATGTATTTTCCTCTATATATTTCTGTCTCTCTACTTCTCTACCTATATAATGAAACTCTGCTCTTTCTGAGAATCTAAATTTCACCTCATCATTAACTGTGTGTCTCTGGGAACCTAAAAAGACCAACCTGTCCTCTGTGTTACCAAGTAGGAATCCTTCTGGTAAAGATGGTACCTGGTTTGGTAAGTTGCACCCGGGCTGGGAAAAAAAAAAAAAAAAAAAACTTGGTAGGAAGCAGTAACTTTGGGCTTCCCCATATACAATGGCTCTTGTTTCTGAGGAGAACCTCTAACTCTCTGGAAGCTCTGCCTAGGGGGTTGTTTCAAGATATTGGTGCTTGTGGGGTATGATCCTCTAAGTCAAGGTGGCTCCCATTCCCACACAGTATGGTTCTTTCCTCATTGCATCTGAGCTGTGCTGCCTGGTATCTGATGTTGCCTTGCTGGTAAACCTTGGGTTCTGAGAAAATGGGGAGAAAACATGATCTGGGATAGTCCTCTGCATCTGTTAAGTTGGCTCTAAAAAGAACCCTGGTGGGTGCTGCAATATTCTCTCCCTTGTTAGCTGAAGGGTACACTTTTTACATCTTTTGGGGGGGAGGTTATCAATGTATCTCAGAGATCACTTCATAGCTGTTTATATAATGTTCCTCATCTTCTTTTTTTTTTGGTACTGGGGATTGAACTCAGGGGTACTCGATCACTGAGCCACATCCCCAGCCCTATTTTGTGTTTTATATAGAGACAGGGTCTCACTAAGTTGCTTAGCACCTCGCTGTTGCTGAGGCTGGCTTTGAACTCACAATTCTCCTGCCTCAGCCTCCCTAAGTGCTATGTTCCTCATCTTCTTTTCCAACAGTATCTCATGGTCTGAATGTATCACATTTCATTCAGCTGGTTTCCTATTGATTTTTGAGTATTAGATCTCTCTCCTTACGTAAGAGTGAAATATGAAAAGAAAAACTTAAATAAAATTTAAGCAACTCTTCATGACTTTGCCGTGGGAAAGCTTTCCTAAGGATTAGTGTCCAAGATAAGAAATGTGAAAAATAGTTTAATAACAACAAGGAAAAGATATGACGGAATGGACTGAACATGTGAAGTTCCTTCACAGAAGAAACAGGAATGGTCGATAAACTTAGGAAAGGATGCTTGCACTGGATGTTGAGAAAAAGATGAAAGTTAAAATGCTTCACTGTTTGATACTCTTTAGAATGGCAAATATGTGAGCCTGACAATAAGAATCATTGGTAAAGGAACGAGCCAGAAGTTCTTTGAAAGTGAATATTCACTTTGGAGTGCAATTTCATGATGTCTAGTAAAGGCTGAAGATGCACATACCATAGCAATGAATATTCTTTTAGGAATACATCTTTATACATGTGTACACAGAAATATGTGCAAATTGTTTAGCATAGTTGCTCATAATAAAGTAAGCTGGCAAATGATGTAAAAGTCAACCAACAAGAGGTTGGGTAACTAATAAACTATCTATGTGGTGAAGTATTGTACAGCAGTTAAAAATGAATGAACCAGATTGAAAAGTATTAACACTGGTAAATCTCATAGAAGTTTGAGTGAAAGACAAGCTGAAGAAGGGTATGGACATACCCTTACACATGTAGTTTAAAAGATGCAAAAGTCTTTTTTTGTTTTTTGTTTTGGTACTGGGGATTGAACCCAGGGGCACTTTACTACTAAGGCACACTCCAGTTCTTTTTATTTTTCTGAGACAGGGTCTCACTAAGTTGCCCTGATAGGCTTTGAACTTGTGATCCTCCTGCCTCAGCCTCTGTGGTCACTGGGATTATGGGCATGCACCACTGTGCCTGGCTCCAAGTCTTTATATTTTTTATGGTACATAATTACACAGTGAAATATATCTGTGCCAGCACTAACCCATCAGGTTCCGATGTTTTGAACAGAAGGGAGGGAAGGATAGGTGAACAGAGGGAGGAAGGTACAATTGGGTGAAGGTAGAATAGAGGTTTCACCTGTGTCCATGTAGTGCATTGTTTTTCAAAAGCAAAAATGGGAATTGGGGCTTATCTGTTTAACATAAAATTTGATAAAGTCACCACTTTGATAAATATTACTAGTGTGCTTGCAATATTTTGTACTTTTAGGTAATAGAACTGATATGGGTCTTAAGTTAGAACATTACACATTTTTCTTTACCTCAATTTTGAATTTTTTCAGTGATGTGTGAGAGAAGTTCCAGTCTTTGAGGTATTTTGTTTTTATGTGTGATTGTGGTGACCGTGTTAGAGATTGCAGCCTACCTACCACCTTGGTAAGTTTTACTTACATGTGGTATGGTTTGAGGCAAAAACCTTGAACACCTCAACTCATAGGTATTCATTTGTGATTTTTTTTCCTTTGGAAGGGGAAGAGTTTTTATTTTAGAGCTCCTGACATGCTTTTTTGGTTCTTATTAACAATGTTATTAACAAGATGCACAAATCTTTACATTTATTGGGTTTTGGGACCATTTGTGATTGATCTCAAGTTTCTTTTTGTTCTTTAGAAGGGTATTTGAAGATGGAAACACTGTAATTATCATTTTCTATTTCTTTTTAGAGTTTACCTGAAGCCCCAGAATATATTGAATTTTGGGAACTTTATCCTTCATTGCAAATGGAATGGCTTATTAAACCCACTCACTGTCTTTGAACATTACCACACATGTTTTAATGGAAACATTCTGACGGATTAGTGATGTGGCATTTACAGTTGACAGGCAGACAGAATGTGATGGGGCCTGAGGGAGAGCTAGTGGGGTGAGCTGACTTCTCTCGTGGCAGCTATATTATTAGTTGGAGCATCACATGTTTCAGATGCAAGAGAAAATTCTATCCTTTTAATTCTCTTAATAGTGACAGAATTAGGCATCTTCTTTCAATCTTCAGCTCTTCATGGATGACTGTAGCCATACTTGTTTAGTTTGAGAAGAATCTGAAGTTAACTAAAAAAATATTTTGTTAAGGTTTAGCTTTCAGAAATAATCTCTGAAAGTCTACCTGCTTCTTCCCATTCCATCTCTTTAGGATTCAGAAAGTGTCAGTGTAAAATTCACATATAAATCACACAATTGATTTGTAGCTTTAAGATTATTTTATGGGTGTGAAAGAGAGAAACGTTATTTTTTTTGTGGAACATTTGAGGACTATAACACTAGCTCTTGTTGCATACTCATGAGGTGGGTAGGTTAGTCGAGGCTTTTCTGGGTGCCCTCTCTCTCCATTGTTTTGGTCTTTTGAGTTTTGAGCTGTGGTCTGTTTTAGATTGATGTTTAGAAAGGCCTTGGAGCTTTTTTTTTTTTTTTTTTTTTTTTGTGGGATGAAGTGATTGCTGAAATGGATCTGATTGCTGGTCAGTTTGTGCTTATTCACAGAGTAGTGTATTTTGAGTGGAATACAGATTATACACTTGAAGTATTTATTTAAAAATATTTCTTTTGTGGTTGCTGACCTGTCCAGGAATTCTGTACTTCAGATTACAGTTATGTAATTGATCTTAGATTATAATTGTTTACTGGCAAGATTATTCAGATGAAATAATGAACATCAAGGTACTTCTTGCTTGTGAATTCTAATTAAACTGAGAATTACTAAAAACTAAGCATTATGTAATAGTTCCTGTTGGGGTTGGATTTGGGGAGGAGGAATGCTGCTGCATGTGAGTTTTTAATCTCAAATATCTTTATAAAAAGATGTTCCAAGTATTTGCACAAACCCCAGGATATGAGCAGGTAGAATGAAATCATGAATGTCCATGGGATGCCAGCAGCTCTTTGGAAGGCTACAGAGGGAAGGAGAAGGTGAATTGTGGCATTCCTACAAACTGGAAAATCTAGGGATGTCCAGAAAGTGCTTGCTCCTTACAGGAAAATTGCCCACTCAAGATGGAAAACTTGGCATGCACGTGCAGTTCTTACAAAAAATCACTGAAACCCAAAGAGGGCTTCACAGCTTCCAGTATATTGGATGAGCATAAAAAGACTGGTGGGGTAGGAGTAGGCAAGATTCACTTAAGGCTTTTAGGAACACCCAACAAAAACTCCCCCTTTGAAGACAGCATCTCATCCTGGAAAAAACAGAATACATATTAAATATGGTGGGAACCCTGAGAGTAACGGTGTGGAGTGGACCGGGAAAGGAGGCACTGAGAAGATACTGAGGACCTGGCTCTGAGAGGCCATATTTGTATTTAATGGTAACAGAGAAAAGAGCCTTAGCATCATAAAAATTAGGAAGTTATCCAGGTCTATCCCTCCTTTCTGTTAGAACCTCCTTCCCAAAAGTACTATAAAATTGATGTCATTTAAACACCAATAATAAATTGGTTTTGGTTGAGCCCATAAAAAGATAGTATAAAAAAGTATAAGAAATGATTTTAAAAACATTCTAATGGACAATGAAGGATTATTAGATGAAATATGACCATATAGCATTTGAAAACTATAACCTAATATTTTAAAAAGAACTGAAATTAAGAAATTAATGGAAGCTATTAAGTACGCAAATCAGGAATAGAAAAGAAATGGCTATACCTATAGAAAGATACTGAGAGAGAAATGGCATCTCTCAGGAGTTGAGGAAATAAAAGGAAAAAACCAAAATGAAGACAGTTTTATAAAGGAAAACACAAGAAAAATGACCCTGTAATACTTGTGAATTTGTAGTGGAGTATCTTTTGTTTTTGTTTTTGAGTACTAGGGATTGAACCCAGGAGTGCTCAACCACTAAGCCACATTCCCAGCCCTTTTGGTTTTATTTTGTGACAGGGTCTTGCTAAGTTACTGAGGCTGGTCTTGGACTTGCAATTCTCTTGCCTCAGCCTCCTAAGCTGCTGAGATTACAGGTGCAGTGCCACAATGCCTGAGTTAGGTGGAGTATCTCTTATCCAAAATGCTAGAGACCAGAAATAGATTTTAAACTTCCTTGAATTTTGAAATATTTGCATATGTAAGTAATGAGATACGTTGGGGATGGGGCTCAAGTCTAAACATGAAATTCATTGATCTTCCACCTATGCCTTCTACACATAGTCTGAAAGTAATTATATATAATATTTTGAATGTGACACTTCACATGAAGTCAGGTGTGAAATTTTACACTTGCAGCATCATGTCAGTGTGCACAAAGTTTGTGATTTTGGAGCATTTCCGATTTTTGGATTAAGAGTGTTCACCTATATATTAGGAATAGAAGAAAGAACAAGTGCAAATCAAGGGAGAGAATTAGAAGCATTAAAGTGAGTCTTAGAGGACTGGGGTTGTGGCTCAGTGGTAAAGGACTTGCCTTGCATATGTGAAGCACTGGGTTCGATACTCAGCACCACATAAAAATAAATAAAGGTATCGCATCCATCTACAACTAAAAAAATATTTTAAAAAGTGAGTCTTAGAGAATAAAAAGTGAACCCAACATATAAATAAATCTAATTGAAATGGAACAAATACTGAAATCCATAATCCACTAAGTATTTTCCTGAAGTAAGAAGAAATTTATTCTCTCACAGCAACACTGAGGTATTCTAGAGAAAAGCCTTTTGGACCTCTAAGCAAAAGGACTGAGTCACGTGGAAAATTTTAAAAAAATTATAGTCATCAGACTTTTCTACAACAATACTTGATGACAGAAGTCAGTGGAGAAAAGTATTTAAGATTGCTAAGAAAAAAAGATATGAGTCAAGGATTTTGTATTTGATCATTTTCTGTCTTGTTTTAGTCAGCTTTTTCACTGCTATGACTAAAAGACCTGACCAGAACAATTGTAGAGGACGAAAAGTGTATTTCAGGACTCAGTTTCAGAGGTCTCAGTGGTCTCAGTCCATAGACAACCTGCTTCATTCCTCAGGGCTCCAGGTGATGCAGAACAACATGACAGAAGAGCATGGTGGAGGGAAGCAGCTCACATGATGATCAGAAAGCAGAAATCTTCACTTGCCAGATACAAAATATTTACATAAGACAAGCTCCCAATGACTTGCCTTCTCCAGCCATACCCCATCCACCTTCAGTTAACACTCAGTCCCATCAGGTAATTAATTCACTGATTGGGTTAAGGCTCTCATAACCTAATTTCTTCTCTGAACCTTCATGCATTGTCTCACACATGAGCTTTTGGGGGACACCTCACATTCAAACCATAACATGTCTTATGTTGCAGAGATCACATACAGATGTATGAATGGAAGGGATCCATTCCTCTGAGCTCTTTCTGAGGAATCAGCCAGAAAATGAGCTTCAGATAACCAAGAAACATTTGAAAAAGCTAAGACCAATAAATGAGAATAGTATGCCAATCTAAACTTGTGGTGAGGTGTATGTTACCACATACAAGAAGGGGGGAAATACATGAAAATTACAACAAACTAGTAAACTGCTTTGTAAATAAATCTCTGATATGGCTTTAAAAAATGAAAGATGTTATCTCACAACAGAGTGCCACATTCTCAATGTTAGAAAATAATGTGTAAAACTCCTGGAACTCAGTTCTGCTTTATTTCAGCTTATTGAAATTAGAAAACTCACATCAACTTGTTTAAACTACATGGATTCATTTTTTCCTTAAGACATGTGACCTTGTAATGTACTTCATAGCTGAATAATCAGTAATGCACTTTGTAGCTGAATAATCAGTACTGTATACTTTAGACTTGATGTGCTTTGGAGGTCACTTAAAGACTTCAGTTTTAATTTTTAAAGTGATTGTATTTCACAGGTGAATTTGTTGATACACATTAGTAAGATAGCATCCTTGTGAGTGTTATTGACATTGGCTGGTAACTGTATACTGCTCTTTATATTTTTTGCTTTGCTTATTAATTTTGACACTAGCTATTGTCCATTTTAATTTTAACAGTCTAGTTTTGGCTACTTATCCAATCATAACAGTGAGTAATAAGTGTGAAGTCATGGATCTCTGTATTTGGAAGTACTGTGGAAGGTCACCAGGAAATTTCATGCATGTAAAATTCTTTTGTAAAAAATTTGTATGTTAAATATACTCAGTTTTTTGTCCTTGCAAAATTACTAGTCATGCACACTTAGTGGTCGATAAGCAAGCATTTGCAATATGGAAATTATGAATTTTAATTAGACTGAGCTTATATCATGTTTTTAGTCTACATTAATGTATGTTCTCTAAAAGACATTTTACTTGGGTAAACTCCTTTAAGGAAAGCATTATCAGAAATTGTTTCATATTTAATCAGTGTGGTTTTCATTCCCATCAATATTAAACAGGAAAGTAGTATCAGTGTAGTTATCTACATGATGCTCATTGTTTTTTCTTGAGGCTATTATCAGTGGATGGCCAGGCTATTCTTTTTTTTTTTTTAGCTGATAGAGGATTGAAGAACATCAGTTTTACCTCTTGAAATTTGCAGGAGGTAACTTTGGAGATTTATGCCTCATTGTTAGTTTTTTTCATCTAGTAATTTTTTTATGATATATATAAGAGGAATTTTTTTAACAGTTTGTTTAATTTTGATTAATTTTTTTGCTGATGAATGTTTCATATATTTTGGACAAACTCCTAACATGTTGAATAGTTCACCATGTCATCTGTAGTTAGAATAGATGCTTATTCTGAAATCACTGGTGAGCACCACTCACTACTGGTGGTGAATGTTGGACATATACTTGTGCTGTGATTTGGGTTATAGAACTCAACAGCTTCTACTGTGGTTGAGCAGTGGTAATGATCTAAGTATTACTATTCTCACTATATGTAATATTTAGGTATGTTGAGCAGTATGACAAGGTAAATTTAAATCAAAGCTGGATGCATAGTGGATTGCAAGCTGTAGTGACCTGAGGTCATTTTTTGGTTCTGTGAAGGTAGTTGTGATTAGTCATCCTTGACACTAAGTCTTAGCCTGCAGCCTCTAATCTTCCTTCCTCAAATGTTATAAGAGGAACACTGTTCTAGAAGTATGGTGCCTGTTGTTGAAGATTAAACATAGAGCTCTGGTCAATTCATTGTAGAGGGTCAAAGTCATTACTCTTTATTCAGTTTTTAAAAAATGATTGAGAATTTGTTTAGGGTATAAACATTTAAAATTGTACTGTATCACCTTAAGTTTCTCAGAGTTATGACTTAACAAGTCACCTATTTTTAGATGATAAAATTTCATGTCATTCTTTTACTTCTGATATTAGTTTTTTTGAGGGGTTACTCAAAATCATAAGTATATTGCTATAATTATGCAAGATTTAGTAATGGTTGAATAATACTACACTAATAAAAATATGATAATAGACATCATTACTGCTTATTGGACCTTTCTGTGTTTTAAAATCTATTGCTGTATGAAATTTTTTTGTGCCTAGAAAAATTCCCTTTTTCTTTATATGTTTAAGTTATATTTCATTCAGTTATTGCTGTGTTATCTAACTACTGTGAAATGTAGTGGCTTAGATAAGAACAATGAGCTGTTATGTTCATGATTCTGTAACCCATGCAAGACTCTGATAGCTGAGGTGATACTGGAGAACTTTCCTAATGGCTCATTTATGACGTACAAGTTGGTGCTAGATATTCAGTGGGAACTACCTTGAAGTTGTGGGTTGGGAGCTGTGTGCATTCAGTATGGACCACCACAGGCTGTTTGGGGTTCCTCACAGCATGGTGACTAGGTTCTAAGACAGTGTCCTAAGAAAACCAGGTGCAGCTGCATAGCCCTTTCAGGCCTATCTGTGGTATCATGTAGCATCACTTCTACCACTTCCTTTTCTTCCTTCTCTCCTTTGAGATATATCTTTCACTTTTTTTTGTGAGGAACACTAGTCTGGGTATTAGGTAGATTTTGTATTAGTTACAATTAAGACTTAACAAGTCACCTATTTTTAGATGGTAAAATTATTTTCTTTTTTGTCTTATAACAATACTACTATGAGCATTTTTTAACATAAAGCTCATTTGTCCTCACTTTGTTAGCATTTATTCAGCTACAATAGCTATGTCAGAAGAAAATAACATTTGTAAGGTGCCAGTACCATGCCATTTTTGTTACTATAGCTTTGTATTATAGTTCAAGGTCTGGTATTGTGATGTCTCTTCTTCTTGCTAAGGATTACTTTGACTATTCTGGGTCTCTTATTCTTCCAAATGAATTTCATGATTGCCTTTTCTATTTCTATAAGGAATGATGTTGGGATTTTAATTGGAATTGCATTGAATCTATATATAGTTTTGGGTAGTATGACCATTTTGACAATATTGATTCTGCCTATCCAACAGCATGGGAGATTTTCCCATCTTCTAAGGTCTTCAGTTTCTTTCTTTAGTGTCCTATAGTTTTCATTGTAGAGGTCTTTCACCACTTTTGTTAAATTGATTCCCAAGTATTTTATTTTATTTTTTTGAGGCTATTGTAAATGGAGTAGTTTTCCTTATTTCTCTTTCAGAGGGTTTATCACTGATGTATAGAAATGCAATTGATTTATGGGTGTTGATTTTATAGCCTGCTATTTTGCTGAATTCATTTATTAATTCTAGAAGTTTTCTGGTGGAATTTTCTGGATCCTTTAAGTATAGAATGAATCATGTTGTTGGCAAATAACAATAGCTTCTTCTTTTCCTATTTGCATCTCTTTAATTTCTTTTATCTGTCTAATTGCTCTGGCTAGTGTTTCAAGGACTATGTTGAATAGCAGTGGTGAAATAGCATCCCTGTCTTGTTCCTGTTTTTAGAGGAAATGCTTCCAATATTTTTCCATTTAGGATGATGTTGGCCTTGGGTTTAGCATAGATAACTTTTACAAAGTTGAGGTATGTTCCTACTATCCCTAGTTTTTCTAGTGTTTTGAACATAAAAGGGTGCTGTATTTTGTCAAATGCTTTCTCTTCATTGATTAATAAAATCATATGACTCTTATCTTTAAGTCTATTGATGCGATGGATTATGTTAATTGATTTCCATATGTTGAACCAACCTTGCATCCCTGGAATGAACCCCACTTGATCATGGTGCACTATTTTTTTGATATGTTTTTGTATGCAATTTGCCAGAATTTTATTGAGAATTTTTGCATTTATGTTCATCAGGGATATTGGTCCGAAATTTTCTTTCTTTGATGTGTCTCTGGTTTTGGTATCAGGGTGATACTCGGCTTATAGAATGAGTTTGGAAGGGTTCCCTCCTTTTCCATTTCTTGAAATAGTTTGAGGAGTATTGGTATTAATTCTTCTTTGTAGGTCTTGTAGATCTCGGCTGAGAATCCATGTGGTCCCAGGCTTTTCTTGGTTGGTAGGCTCTTGATGGTATCTTCTGTTTCCTTGCTTGAAATTGATCTGTTTAAGTTGTGTATGACCTCCTGGTTCAGTTTGGGTAGGTCATATGCCTCTAGAAATTTGTTGGTGTCTTCAGGGTTTTCTATTTTACTGGAGTATAAATTTTCAAAATAGTTTCTAATTATCCTCTGTATTTCAGTAGTGTCTGTCATGATATTTCCTTTTTCATCACAAATTTTAGTAATTTGGGTTTTCTCTCTCCTTTTCATTAGGATGGCTAAGGGTTTGTCAATTTTGTTTATTTTTTCAAAGAACTAGTTTTTTGTTTTGTCATTTTTTTGAATTGTTTCTTTTGTTTCAATTTCATTGATTTCAGCCCTGATTTTAATTATTTCTTGTGTTCTACTTCTTTTGGTGTTGGTTTGTTCTTTTTCTAGGGCTTTGAGATGTAGAGTCAGGTCATTTATTTGTTGACTTTTTCTTCTTTTAATAAATGAGCTTAATGCAATGAACTTTCCTCTTAGCACTGCCTTCATGGTGTCCCAGAGATTTTGATATGTTGCAGCAGAGTTTTCATTTACCTCTAAGAATTTTTTTTTTTATCTCTTCCCTGATGTCTTCTGTTACCCAATCATCATTCAATAGCATATTATTTA
>PVHX01021436.1:0-29789 GCA_004024805.1 Geosciurus inauris
TGAGGACATGGTTTTGAAAAAGAAAAAAGAAGTCTAAAGTTTTGCTAGCAAAAGTGAAACACAGGGGATTCCTGTCCCAAATGTATGACTGTCTGAGTCCATAAATATTTATGTAGATGTTATCACATTAAAATAATAAAATATTTTATGGTTAAAAATATTAATAGAGACCTAAAGTATAAACTAAAATGCAAAATACATGGAGTTATATAGAGTTTTAATAATGGTATAGAGCAGCTACACAAACAAAAAGAATCCTTAAAATTAAAGAATTAATAAATCCAACAAATATTTCATTGGAAATCTGACTGATAGATAAAATTATGTAGTAATAAAATTATTAAAAACAACAGAGAACAGAAAAGCTGCTGAATGGTATGAGTTTAAGAAGAAAGTTTATAATATTGACTACTTAGAATTTTGAAACAGAATAGATCCCAAGTAAATAATCTAATGTTATTATTCAAGGTTCTAGAAAAGTAAGATCAAGCTAACTACAAATTACTTAAAGTCATAAAATAATTAAAATTAAAGCCAAATTAATAAAATTGAATAATAATATAAAGAATCAATACAACAAAGAGTTGGTTATTTTTCAAATGATAAACAGGGTTGATAAATTCTTCAATACACTAACAAAAGAAAGAAAAATATGCAAATCAACAAAGTTAGATATGCAAAAGAAAATGACATTTCTTAAATTTATATATTTGTTAAGAATGAATTTGAGAATATATTCTAAGAATTAGAAATCCAGATGTTAATAAATACCTAGACATTATGACCTATCCAAGTTGAACTAAAAAGATATGTTGTTAAGACAATAGCAAGTAACAAGATTGAATTAACAAACTTTTGCAACAAAGAAAAGCCCAAAACTAGATGGATTCTTAGCTTAGTTTTACCAACTCTTCAAAAAACAAAACAAAAAAACCCCCTAATTCCTGTATTCTTAAAATTATTCCATAATATAGGAATAAAACACTCCTAAATTTGTTCTATAAAGACTGTATCATTCTGATTTAAAAATCAGCTACAGACCACTATCTCTAATGGTGATAGAAAAATCATTAATGTAATATTAACAATCTGCATTTAAAACAAATTAAGAAAAGTTTACATTATGATGGGTGTATTTTATTCTAGGGATGCAAGATTGTTCAACATGTAAATAAATAAATGTAATTTACCACATAGAAATAATTAAGAAAAACAATTATGTGATTATTAATAAATGCAGAAAAAAACTTCAAAAAAATTCAGCAAATTTATGTGAAAAACATCAAATAGAAAGGGATGGAAAATTTTGTCTCAACTTTATAAAGATTACACATCATAATCCTAAAGCCAACACCATACTAACTGGAGAAAAACTAAAATCATTTTCTCCAAAATCAAGAACACAAAAAAAATGTTCACTCTAACCACTCCTAGTCAATGTAATTTTTGAAACACTAGCTAAAGTAAGTAATTAGGCAAGTGAAAAAATGCATATAAATAGATACAAATTAGAAAAGAATACAGTTATCACTGTTTGCTTACATTATTCTATACATAGAATACTCCCTAGACTCCACCAGAATATTTTCAGAGTTATTGAACAAATATATCTAGGCTTCTTTGCTTGCCACTGCTTTAAAACACCCTAATAAATTATGTTGTAATTGTAAAAGACCTGGTCATCTTTAAAAAAAAAAAAAAGTGTAAACTTCAAAATGGGCCTCCAAATCACTGTATACAAAAATAGTATACATAGTTCAATAGTTTTCTTATACTGAAATAATAAATCTGCTTAAAAAGAAATAAAAATTTTATTCACAATATTGTCACAGGAAAAAAAAATGGGAATAAATCTAACAAAGGAAGTGAAAGATTTCCACAATGAAATATGTTCAATACTAAATACAGAAATTGAAAAAAGAACATAGAAGCTGAAAATAATATATCCATTTTATTGAATAGAGAGATTTTAATATCCAAAGTATTGCACAGATTCAATGTGATCTCCAACAAAGTATCAATGATATTCTTTACATAAGTATGTAAAAATAGTCCTAAAATTTACTTGAAAAATAGAAACCTTGAGTAGCCAAAGCAGTAAAAGGCAAGAAGGCAATGCTGAAGATATCAGAATTCCTGATCTCAAATTATACTACAAAACTATAAAAACAAAAACAATAGTATTGGCATAAAAATAGAAATGACAAACACTAGTATAGAGTAGAAGATACAGAGAAAAATTCACTTAAATAAAATTATCTAATCTTGACTAAAAATACATCATAGAGAAAACTAATCTTTTAAACAAATATTTCTGGAAAAACTGATATTCATGTGTAGCATAATTAAACTAGATCTCTTTTTCTCATTCTGAGTAAAACTTAACTTAAAATAAACCAAGACCTAGGAATTAAACTAAAAAGACTAAAACTACTTGAAGTAAACTTAAGGTAAACACTGTGACACACCTGAAAACTCACCTTAATAAAAACTCTGGAGCTCAAGAAATAAAATTAGGAATCAAACTATGAGAGATTTTCAAATTTAAAATACTTTTCACAGCAAATAGGAAAAGAATATGAAGTAACAGTTTATGAATTTGGAGAAAATCTCTGCCACCTATTCTTCCAACTGAGAATTAGCATCAATGTATAAAACAACTGATAAGACTTAGTACTAAATAAAACACCCTGACAAAAAATTGTTCCAAAAACTGAACACACATTTCTCAAAAAAGAAGAAATACTGGCAGACCTCTCCACACAGGACAATCCTCTCCATACATCACAAACCTCTCCACACAGGGCATGAAATAGGGGTTCCCCATCTATAAGTGAAGACATTCATCATCACTTACCTGTCAACTGGGGCTGCCTCATCTCCAACAGTGGCCACCTGTAAGGCTTCTGACTGTGGAAAAGTACAGGACAGTGAGTTTCTCTGGTCAGCAAACTCCTAAAGAATAATATACATCTTGTCTTCTGCAGCTGGAACATTCTCCAAGTTTTTACAAAAACTATTGACAACTAACACATGCTTGGCTGGAACATATATCTAATCATAAGTAAAACATCTTTCATAATAATTTAATGTGCACTGCTTAATTTTATAAAAAAGCAATAATGTGAAAATGGTACCAACAACTTAATGTTATAAATAAAGATGACAGCTCAGACAAGCAGCCATTGTTGCTTCTGCATTTGCTTCTTTGTCCCTTTGTTTCTTTACAGCTGGCACCCAAAACAATAACTTTTCTGGACAGGGGAAGGGAGTGGCTTACCACCTGAAGCAGGATGTAATACACATCTCTCATCAGCTGGTACCAGTACCTATTGGTAAGCTATGGGAAATTACCTACCTGATGCTTAATGTCATCATCTGGCTGAGCTCTCCTACTTACTTCACAAGGCTGGATATACTGTAAGTAATATTGACCTGATTGCTTTGCTAGTGGAGGCAAAATCTTGCATCCTCTGGTACAAAAAAAAAAATAGTGCCTTATATTCAAAGGATTGAGAAGATATAGATAAGGACCTCCATGAGGATCCACAAGCTCCTATAATTGTGTTGCATGCTTAGTATCTTTGTTGCAATGCTATTTCTAATGTATATATTTCTCAGCAAGTGTCTCCTCTACTAGTATTCTCTATTGAGATATCCTCTCAGCCACTGCCACATATACCAATCTACAACCTGTTATATTTGGTTTGGCTAAATGTTTACCACAAACAGCAGAGGAAGGAGAAACTTATGTCTTAGCTGTTTGTCCTATTAGGCTAAATCCTGCTAGCCAGCCAGAATAAGAACAATTGCCTTTTGCTTTACTTAAAGAATTGTGACATACTGTTTGGAAAAGTGGTGTGAATAGTAATTTTACCCTCAACATGATCAAGAAGCTGAGAATAGAATATGCCTTCATTCCTACTGATTGGAAAGCATTAGTTAAGATGGTTGCTTCTCCTGCTCAAAATACTGTGTTTTTATAATAATTCTCTAGTGTGGCCTGTGTCCAGGCTGAAGATAATGCACAAGAAAATGTAAACATTGATTATGATAATATTTTCAGAGTTGAGCAATGGGATACTTTGCAACAACAACCTCAATTGACCACCACTGCCATTGCTCAAATTAGAACACTAGTATGTAAAGTATGGTATCAAATTCCTGACACCCAAGATTTCTCCAACTGATTTGCAATAACCAGACAAGTTTCCAGGGAGCCTTTCATAAATTTTGCTAATTGCTTAACAAAAGAAATAGAGCATCAAATTGACAATTTGGAAGCTGCTAATATTTAAGCCAAACAATCGGTGTATAAAAATGCCAATCAGTCTGACACAATGGTGCATGCCTATAATCCCAGTACTTTGGGAGGTGGAGGCAGGAGAATAGAGAGTTCAAAGCCAGCCTTAGCAACTGTGAGGCACTAAGCAACTCCATGAGACCCTGTCTCTACATAAAACACAAAATAGGGCTGGAGATGTATCTCAGTGGTCAAGTACCCCTAAGTTCAATTCCTAATATCAAATAAAAGAGAATGCCAATCAAGATTTCAAAGAGGTAATAAAGTCTATTTATCACAATTGGATACTACTTTGTCAGATATGATAAAAGCATATCAGAATGTAGAACTAAAATATATAAAATTTTTTTGCTTACCACTTCTTTAAAACCCCCTGATAAATTATGTTGTAATTGTAAAAGACCTAGTCATCTTCAAAAAAAAAAGTGTAAAGTTTAAAATGGACCTCCAAAGCTCTGCAATCAAAAGTACACTATATGTCAAAAAGGATTTCATTGGACAAATCAATGTCAATCTAAAATTTATATGTTGGGAAACCTCATTTCTTGATTTCCTGCAATCCAGGGCAAAAAGAAGGGGAATCAGTTTTTTCAGCCACCTCAAGATCTCATGACACAAATATTCCCAGTCCAGAGGGAGTCCTCCATTCCAGTTCAAACAGAACATTCTTTCACAAATTATTTCATGCCACTAGAAGGAACTCTGGCATAGTTTTAATTGCTACTGAAGATGCCTAAGTACAGCTTCCTGGGAAGTATGTAAAATTGCAACTCAAATATAGAAAACTTTATTCAAAAATACTTTTGAATTAATTTTGTCTTTTTTTTTAGTGCTAAAGAAGGAAATTTGTTATGCTGTGGGTAATTTATTCTGATTATACTGGTATAATTGATACTTAAATGTGGTCCATATGCTCTTAAGCATCCCCAGAAGATCCTATATTTCTCATTTTATTGTGATTCTATAAGTTAACAACCTTTAAATAAAAAAGAGGACGTGCAGAATTTGGCTCTACTGTCATTGGTGTATGTTTACCAATCACTGAAATTGTTGGGCACTGGTGTAGATGCCACAGTTATAACCCTTTCAGTATGGCCTCATGCATAGGCCCCTGAAAGGACTATCCTAATGTGGGGTATAGCAGGTAACAATGAACAGATATCCAAAAGTTCTCTGTGGTTACAATGCTCTACCTCTCCCAATCTACAACAAATCATCATTCATGTTCAGCCATATTTTATGATAATACTCATTCCATATAAGGCAAAAACACTTTACATAAACTCAAAGTCTCTATAGAATTGCCTTTTTTGTAGGATTTTCTGTACCTCTGACTGCCTTGTCATTAAAATGAAAAGTCACCACCCCTGTCTGGATTGAACAATGGCCATTATCAAAGGAAAAATTGTCAGTTACAAAGGTCCTTATTTAAGAACAGCTAAATTGTCCTTATTTAAGAACAATGAGGACATTTGGAACCTTCTAATAACCCTCAGAACATGCCCATTTTTGTTATAAAAAAGAAATCAGAAAAATGGAGATTATTGTAAGATTTAAGAGAAATTAATAAATGTATACAACCCATGGATCTACCTCAATGCAGATTGCCAACCCAAATTCAATTCCTAAGGATTTTCTTTATATATCATTGACTTCAAGGACTACCTTTTTACTATTCCCCTCTTTCCTGATGATCTGAAAAATTTTCCTTTACTGTCCCCATTTTTAGTCATCATAAGCACACTAATAATTTTATTGAAAAGTTCTCCCAAACAGGATGCTAAACAGCCCAATATTATGCCAATATTTTGTTAATAAAGCCTTACTCCTTTTCATTAGAAATTTTCTCATTTACTTTTTTATCATTATATGGATTATATACTTCTTACAGAATGAAACATCACATATAAAATTCTGCAAACATTACAGGATGTGTTATGTTTTTTTTGGGGGGGTCACTGGGGATTGAACTCAGGGGCACTTGACCAGTTAGCCACATCCCCAGCCTTACTTTGTGTTTTATGTAGAGACAGGGTCTCACCAAATTACTTAGTGGCTCATAATAGCTGAGGCTGGCTTTGAACTCATGATTCTCCTGTCTCAGCTTTTCAAAGTGGGATTACAGGCATGCACCACTGTGCTGGCTGGATGTGTTATTATGATCAGGACTCCATGTTCCTAAAGAAAAAATTCAATGTCAATTTCCTATCAACTACTTTGAACATACATTACTTCAAAACTATTTAATTTCTCACATCCCAAATTTAACACTTTCTTCAAATTTTTTCTTGATTCATTTATAACAATTTCCAGACATTAAAATTGGGCACTTGCTTATATTCCATTAACTACTAATATGCTTTCTTCTTTTTTCCTATGTTAAAAAAACAACAGAACTCTGCCTCCGTCATTTCCTTAACTTTTCCAAAACAAGCTCTACAAAAAAATTAATGAAAATTGTCAACTGTAATGGTAGATCAACTTTCTTTATCTAATATGTCATTATTGTTGGTACTTTTTGTGGGAAAATCTTATGCCTTTAGAGCAGTAGTTGCTATTACAACCAATGACATTACATATCAGAGTGGTTATCTTCTTTTCATTTTTCAGGCTATAATGTTATATCTTTTGTTAATATGGATTAATCAGTTATTTGCTCAATTTATTACTGATGGCTGCACTAGAATTTTATTCTTAATAGGTATGGATGTTCATGTTTTATATACTATTTATAAAAAAACTTTACATCTTCAATACTTACAGTTCTTCTTTTGCTATCAGGCTATATTAACAGATTTTTTAGCACAATTGCTTTTCACATGCCTCACGATGGACAATTCTTTTTGATATGTCAGGTTACACATTCCTCCTCTTTCTTGATTTCTACCATTCCTCTTTTGGATGGGTTGATGTTACGTACAAATGGAGGCAAACAAAGAGAGGTAATATCTGTTTTTATTAGTAAGAAGTGGTTGGACTATTATACTTATCTTAAATTTCCCCACATTTAGCTTACTTAGCTGCCATTATTTTGGCCCTGATGTTATTTTTTATTACTTTAAACATTATTACGGATTCTCAGTATACAGGTAAACTTGTTTCCCATATTTATGTGCTGTGTTATCCCTTCATTTGGATTCCAATTTATTAACTCTTTTTTAGCCATTTAAACTCTTATAAAATTATACATCCCCTATCTTCCTTGCTCATATACACAATCACACCAAAATTTCTATAGCTCTGAAGGAATGTAACACTCATGCAAATGCAGCTATAAGATCCCTTTATCCTTTTTTTTTCAGATGCTGTAGATCTCATGGGTTTCTTCATCAAAATTCTTGCTCACTATTGAGCAAAAGGGAAATGTTTTCCATTTCTTCCCAACAGATCCATGCAATTAATAATAATTATTTTCACTGTATACCTATCTTGGCCCCAATGTGATAATCTATAAATCCATGGGACCTTTCATTCTAATGCACTTTGGAAAATGGATGATACTCATTTCTCTCTTTTATATTCTTTTTTCTTTCTCCATGTTTTCATTGATACTCATTCTAGGTCCATTTAAGCTGGTGCCTATACACCTGAAAATGTGTTTGCTTGCATGTCTTATTTATTACTCTGTGTTGCCACAATGGGTAAACCTACTTTTTAAAAATGAATAATGCCTGTGTTTATATGCCCCATGCCATTGCACAATTTTGTACTTATTAGAATATAATTTTAACCCATGAAATTTCTAATAATTCTACTTGACATGTCTTAGTTAATGAGTCCTTCATACCTTTAATACATGCATCTTAAAACAAAAACAAAAAGAGGTACCTAGCCTTTCCCCTGTTAATAAATCCTTACTTACAGCTAATGCACTCAATATTCAATATAAAGATAATACTCACAATTGGTCATATGCTTTGAATTGACATTTTATTCCCAAAAAACAGTTGCCAAAAATTTATGTAAAATACAGGATAATGTGACTGTGTGCCTTTGATTACATGGGGAAAAGGATATGTTTCTGTGCTTCCACCAATAAGTCCTCTTTGGATTCCAGCTTCATGCATGAGACTTGTCAATCACAAGTTGGCATTAGGGACTTCACAACCCAATCCCCAAGTTTTATTTGATCCTGGATGTGGAGGACTCTGACCAAACAAATGATGACTACTCTCCTTAAAAAGAAGAAACACCATAAGAAGGCACTGAGATACTTGAAGTATAAAATCATTAACAGTCTCAGCTCAACTAATGTTGGCTCAAATGGTTAGAATGCACTTCAGAAAATTTGGCAATCTCTTTGTTTGCTAAACTTACACAAAGCCCTGTAACTTTTAATTCTTATGATAATGATGTTCAGCTCTTCTACCCCAGCTGTGAGAAATTTATTAAAATCAGACCCCTTGATTTCAAAAGTCCATTATAATATCTGGCTTCATGTGGTTAAAATTGCCAATTCATCTGAGATCTGTACCCACTAGTGTTGTTAATTCTGGAATAGGGTGGTTCAATAGAAGGTGAGTGCAATGGTACCAATGAACTCTGGATTCAGGCACTGGGAGACAGGGTTTGTGACACATCTCAAAGGTTTATTGGAATACAGGAGCTTATATACATAAGGGTGTTCAACCAGAGGATTACCTGATTGATTTATAACCAATCACCTAAAAGGTCATCTTAGTTGGCAAGAAGCTAGGGCTGGCTGACAAGAAGCCAGGACCAGTATCTGTCCAGGGCTAGTACCAGCCTGGGGCTATGGGAAACTGGCAAGAAGCTGGGCCCACCAGCAAGGAGCCAAGGTCAGAAGGAGAGAAGTCTGGCCAGACATATCAGTTGGCAAAGATCCAGGGGTAGGGGGAGAGAAGTCTCTGGGCACATCAGTTAGCAAGGGGCTGGGGCCAAGTCTAGGTGTTCCAAGACCAGAGATAACAGGATGTTCCTGCCTGCTCAGCCTAGCAGCTCATTCTGCACCACACTTGTATGACCAGGTCTCCTACATATTCCCCCTTTTCTTTTAAGTCAGTTTTTGATGATCTTTTGATTTTTGGATCCTCTGATTGAAACATTGGAGAATTAACCTTAGAATTATTATTGGCAAGAACATTTTTATGATAAACAATTTAGAGGGGAAAGTCAGGAATATAACTTGTCAAGTACAAAGAAAATTATAGAGTGTATGACATGTAACTTAGTGTTATTTCACTGAACAATAGACTGAGTTAGTAACCAATATTGGAGGGAGATTGAGAATTGGCAGTAATTATAGTGCACATTAATAGATACAAAGTAGTCGGGGAAGGATTAGGTTCTGGGCTCATATCTTGAGCCTGTTGGGCAACATATTTAAGACCTTCCCAGGTCATTGGGGGAGCTCTGGATGTCTTTCTTCAACATTTCTTTGACTGTGGCTCCTCTGGAGGGTCCTCCAAATTTGAGTCATTTCATCTGGGCTGTTGGTGGCTGGTTTGACATTACATTCAGGGATCCACACAGGATGTGGTTCTGAATCTGGAAATACACAAGAAAACCCTCCCCGCTGGGTCAACAAAAGGTCAGGACCCCTCCATTGATTTGAGAATGGATCCTTCCAATGCACTAGAGGTAAAGGTGTTGTTTGTTGCATTGAGCTCCAGTGTTTAGCAGCTGGGGAAAGACCATGTTTGTCAAAAGTCAAAACTTTTGTGTTATAAGGATTTTTTGTAATTGCAAAAAAAGTGAGGGTCTTGTTATTCCCTCTCTATCCCCCTTTTCTTTTATTAAGGCCTCTTTTAAAGTCCTGTTTTTACATTCTATTATGCTTTGTCCTTGAGAATTATATGGAATTCCAGTGGTATGTTTAATACACCAGGAGTCACACCAGTTTTTAAATTTTTGTAAAATAAATGCTCATCCATTATCTGCTTTTAAAGACCAGGGTACTCCCATAATATTAATAGCCATCAATAAAGCCATAATAACATGTTTAGTGGTTTTTCCAGCTTGAGCCAAGGCACATGTAAAAGAGGAGTATGTATCTATAATCACATGGACATATTTTTGATTGCTTCTAATTTTTATAAGTAAACTACAAAGATTTTGAATGTTGGAAGTAATTTTAGAGGCAACAGCCAAGGAGAAATGTTACCAATACAAAGGACCATTATTTTGTCAAAGGCATGCCATAGGAGTTCTATAATTAAAGACAATAGTTGTCAGGTCCATTGTAGGATCATACCTAGTTAAATTAGCTTTAGGTAAAGACATGTTAATTTTATATCCTTTTATCACTTACTCTAAACCTTTTTTAACACTTACCTTGTTTTTTTTTTTTAATGAAGACTTTCTTACCCAGAAACACTTCCTTTTTCCTTCCACTAAGTACTACATCCCAAAACAATCCTTGTAAATTTTTGAATCCAGGCAAATTACTCCATATTAATGATAAGAAGTACTTTGTTATTTATAATATTTTGAACAGTAAAAACTTTAGAAATTTATAAGCCTTTGTGTCAAAAGAAAGAACAGTTATCTAATCAAAGCCAAACATGGTCCAAGCAGATAAAACAAAAATAAACTTTTATGACCTCTTATCAAATTTGGCTTTGAATCTTAAGATAGAACTTTTTGAAACCCATATTTAAAAAGTTTGTCCCATATGTTAAGTCTGATCTATTTAACTTTAACTCAGGCTATCCATAAAAACCAGATTTAGTTAGCACTTTAAGTCATCATTTGTTACTGAAGGGAGTTCTAGAAGGAATGATAATTATTTACATTTTAAACATTTTATAGGGAACAATATATTTTATTATCCAACCATCTGGAAAGAAAAACATGTGAAGTAATGATTTTAAAGACATTATTGATTTTATTTGTTTACAAAATTTAAATTGAACTTTTTGAATCACGTGAATCAAAGGTATTTGGATCCATTTTTAAATTTTAGCTTATGAGCACTCTATATGCTGGATTTGATACACAAACACATGTAGACAATACACAAGACAAAACACATGTAGACATAAACACAGGTAGATGTTAAATGAAAAAATACAGGCCTCTTGAATTAAAGGTATACCTTATAAATTGGTCTCTGAGCAAAGTAGAGTGTAAAAAAAAAAAAAAAAGACTCTTACAGTTGGATAAAATATATCTGATCAGAAATCTTAATTTCAGTGCACAGACTCAAAATCAGGAGCTTAAAAATATATATATAAAATTTAAAACCCAAGAGTTCTGGAAAAAATGACATAGCTGTTAATTGTTTCAATAACAATTTTTCAATATGAGAAAAAAGGAGAGAGAGAGAGAGAAGGGAGGGGGGAAAAAGAAACTTCAAGTTAATTTGAATATATCTTCTTTTTCTTTCTTTTTTTTTTTTTTTCCAAACATTCTATCAGGCTTTTTCTTAACATTGGAAGTAAACTCCAATTCCATCTGGCCAGAGGAACTGTTATCTATCTGAGGCTTTTTAACCTTATTTTCCCCAGTTGGCATTAGGCCAGGTTTGGGTATAAAAACTCATAGAACATTATCTTCCATGACTTTTGAGGAAGGAGGCTAGCCAAATTTGAATTAACTTAAGTTTGTACTTTAGTTTAATAATGAAACCTGCATAAATGCTCTTTAATAGTATCAAAGAGTTCCCGAAGCCAGCATTCAAGAACATTCACCCCATTGAATGTAAGCAAAGTTAATAGTGTACATGCATAAAGCTTATTGTTATAAATACAAGGTCATCTATGGAACACATCCTGCATTTGTGGTTACTATATCAACTTAGTTTCATTTGTCCCTAAGTTAGCTTTCTCTTTAGGAGCTGACAAACATATTTGTGTGTAAGATATTATAAGTACACCAGCATCCTGTCACATTCTGTTTTTTATATTTCCCCCTTGTTTGTTTGTTTTTGTTTGTTTGTTTGTTTGTTTGCAATGAGTGTATTACAGCCAAAGTTTGAGCAGTTTCATCTGTTGTTTTTGTTTCTGCAAGCACTGGAAGACAATATATATATATATTCCAATGATAAATAAAGTATTACCAAGTGAAGCTGTTAATAGGGTAGACACATGACCCAAAGGATTGAGATTATTAAGGCTTGTAAAGAGCCCTTGTAAAATATCTGATCCCATAAGAGTTGGTATGGTCTTGCTAAAGGTATTAATAATTTGTTGTTCTAATTCCATTATTTGAGAAGTTAAATTTTGATGTCCTATTAACAAATGTTTAACTTTATTTCAATCTTGACTAATTTTATAAGGTACAAGACTTATACAGAAGTTGGTAGAATTCCAATTGTAAAGGCAAAAAGATCAAGGCTGAAGCAAACCATGCAAGTCATTTCAGGCTTTTATTCAGGAACAGGATTCATCTGCAAAGGTGGTGGTGGTGGACACATTTTCCTGGTGGAAAATGAGCCACTGAACAAAGAAAGGGACTGAGTTTTTATAGGTTTATGTTGGGGGGTGGCATAGTGGAGACATGCCAGTTTTTTATAGGTTTATGTTGGGGGGTGGCATAGTGGAGACGTGCCAGTTTTCTTGGGCATTAGGAATTTGGGGCTAGTTCCATAAATCAATGAAGTGGTCAGTTTTAGTGCTCAGGAATTTGTGCTCAGGGGTCAGGGTCCTGCAAGTTGCAGACCAACTGTCTCTGGCCTGGTGGAGCACTCTTTCCTTATCTGCAATTAGTTTCAGGGAAACATTCATCAAGGCAGGGAGGGGTGTTAGCATAGAGCTATTTGACTCTTCCCTCAAGCTATGCTGTTTTCAATTCCCATTACTTATTATTCCAGACTCTGAAAGAAAGAAATGAATTGGACTACTAACTCTGGCTTCTTCGAGCTGAGAGGGGGTGATGTGGGGCAAAGACCTCCTTTAAGAGCCCTGGAATTTAGGTTTGGGGCAGACAGGAAAGGGGGTGTATGTGGGGGGAGTCCTGGTGTCATCCTGGTCCCCCATGATGTAGACTCCTTGGAGCAGTGGAGAGCCAAGGGGCAGGAGAAGGGATGTTCAAAGGTGTTTTCAGGTGGTTGAAGCTGAGCAGGTCATCTTAGTAAAAGACTACAAGACTAAAATTAGAAAGAGAATAACAAAAGTATGGCAGCATGTAAAGATTAATTTGTGAGGGGGTAATTTCGGCACATGACATAACTAAAAGTTCTGTTAATCAAAACTTTTGTTAAAGCCTAAGGCCTAATCAGACTTGAGGTGTTTATCCCATGAGTTCATGAATTATATTTTCGTGGTTGTTTGATTTCATCCCCCTTCGCAGATTACACAAAATAAGAACAGGGGTACAATTAACAATACAGTTGATGCTAGTGGTCCATTTATGTGAGTAAAAAATACTTATAAAGGTTGAGGGAAGAAATTCCTTCCACCAAACTGTCCCAAATTTCTTTATTATGTATAGTGGGTTTCTGGGCATTAGCTGTGGCCAAGACTTGAGATTGTAATTTTAATATATCCAAAGAAGTATTATGAAAAGGGTCAAGTCCCATGAGATGATTATGTCACTTTGGTGGTTTGAATGCCTTAACAGCTCTTGCATAATTGTCATTGAGGGGATTCCCTGCCATGTTTTTTTTAGTCTCATAGAGAGCCAGGTGGCTACTGGCCTTTTAAGAATCATAACAATTTGTTTTGGGTCCGCCATATGATCCAGTTAACACAATGCTGCAACTGTCAGCTTTTACATATAACATAGGGATTTAATTTACATTTTGTGTGGTAAAACTTTTATGGAGGGAACAGATAAGACAGATCATAGTTTTTGATTTCCCATACTGTGACTCACCATTTGTGGACTTGGAATGTCTCCTGAGTTCCTGGAGCTGTTTTACCTTGATTTATATAAAAATAGCATTTTCATGACCAGTTTTGTAAGATCGCAGATGACAGGGGGTCTAATTGATTTCATAATGTCAGCACCCAATCAGTGATCTATTGTGTATCTACAATAACCTGTGCTGACCATTTTTGTAGTGAATAGAGGTTTCTAACCCTGCTGCTTGTGTATTAATCCTGGTGGATATCTTCAGTCCTATAAGTAAGGGAATGATTTGGGCACTCTTGTAGTCAGTGTGTGTAGTTACTGGGATGAATAGGCTTCAGTTGTGAGGTTAACTATTAGTTTGAGTGGTCAGGAAGATTAAAGTATAGAGGCCAATTTATAAGTCTTACAAATAAAAACCTCAGAAAGTTGGGGGCATTAGGGGCATGAGGCTGACATCTACTTAGAAGAATTATTCCTACTTTTTGAAAATGCCCAGGTATGGCTGTTTTTTGGTTACAACTGTTTTGCTAGGTGTTTAAGATGAAGCAGGTCAAACTGACTTTTGTTTTCACCTATTATTATGAGTCACCTTTTGGTCTCCTGGGAGGCACTCTTGAGAAACTTGAGAGAAGCTTATTAGCTCTGCTAGTGCCATCTGCATTAGGATAGGTTGAGGTCTGACACTGACCATATGGCTTCCCTGGGAAGCATGATGGATGCTTCCCTTTCTCTAGAATCTCCTCTCCTTTGTATGGCATTTGATTGGCTTTTAATTCTTCAATGGTCTCAGTAATATCCCTGATCAGGAGGTTCTGTGGCCTGGACGTGCAGAGCCCTTTAGAGAAGTTTCCTCATTCCTTGGATTCAGGCTGACTCAGAAGGCAAGGATCAAATACTGGTTTCCTTGGTCCCTTTGATCTAATTTTTGGTTTATGTTTTGATCTTCAACACTCAGCAAGCCAGTTTTACCAGTCTTAAAGTAAGGGTGCTGGGCTTTAATTTTAATGTCTATCTGTTCTGTCATAGAGTTTAAGGAAAATACAAAATAAAATTAACAAGTCTAGTTTGTGTAGTAGCTATCTCAAATTCTGGCTGAGGTATGCATTATTATTCCTTGGTTCAGATCCTAGTAGTCTTTACAACAAAATTAATCCTTTGAATACAACTTCACATGAATTGGAATCTGGCTTACTTTGAAGTTATTGTAATTTGTAGTAAGCTGGGAGGCAGAACCCCATCTCAGGTAAGGCAGAACTTCTCACAAAATAAAATACCATTTTTTAAAGTTTACATATATTGTTTTTTGAGTTCACATGAATGGTTAGTATAATATGATATTGCATTTAAAACATGAATTAAAGAAAGACTGAGGGGGCTTTTAATTTCCCTTTTGTGTAGAAAAGTAGCAAAACTCATGTACTTAAAGAAACATATTTAAATTTTACCCTAGTGTAAAAAATAACACAAAACTCTATCTTATGGATAACAGGTTCCATTATAGAGATAAACCCTCAGTAAAAGTTGCTATCCTTATGAGTTTAAAATTACCATACAACCTTAGTTTGGAGAACATCAGCTTGATAAACTCTTTAAACCTTCTACTTTAAGTACTTGAATGCCTGGAAGATATGGACACATTTAATATAAAAATAGGACTAGTAAATAACACCATAATTGTATTGATATTGTTATATTAATCATATTTAGGTCTCAAGGAAAAATTGAGACTTTGGTACACAGTACAATATTTCAAAAATAAGAGTTGTTATTAAACCACAGTTATATAAACCTTAATTTATTTGAAAGTTAGTTTCCCTAAGTGATAAAACTGGACAAACATAAGAAAATCAGCTTATTAAGAGCAGAACAATGTTTTAGACTGTTTTATATCAGTACATTAAAGTTTAAATTGAATAAGCTTGTATGAATTATTATCCAATTAGTCATAAACATAAACCTTTGAAATTTACCCTTCATTTAGACTCATTCTTTTGACCCTTTTACCACTTACTCTAAACTTTCTTTAACACTTACTTTAAATCTTGTTTCTTTTAGAATATGAAGACTTCTTTATCCAGAAACACTTCCTTTTTCCTTCCAGTAAGTACCATATCTAGAATCTTTAATTTCCTTCTATTCACATCCCAAAACAATCTTTGTAAATTCCTGAAGTTAGGCAAATTGCTCCATTTTAATGATAAGAAATACTTCATTATTTATATTACTTTAAGTAAAACAGTAGAAACCTTCAGGCCTTCACATATAGAACCCAGAACACGAAGAAAGGATAACTGACTCCAATTTTTAAATTAAATCAAGCAAGCCTAAACTGTGTACACAAATCAGCTGTGCAGATTCTCTCCCCTTTAAGTAGTGAGGGCAGCAGCTCCATCCATGAGCTGGGAAGTCTGCAATGCAGAGCATAATAAAGGTAGGTTTACAACTAACAAGGTTCTGGCAGTAGCAGTACAGAGGCAGGTAGCAAGTCAATGGTTTACATGGCTCAACATCCTAGATAAGGAGCAAACTCAGGTTCCAGCATGAAGGTGCTGCTTTTCAAGTTCCCTATCAGGTTTTTCCTTTTCATTGAAATGTAAACTCCAATTCTGTGAATGGCTGTCCAGGGCTTTTTAACCCCTTTTCCCCCCATTGACATTTAGACAGGTTTAGATCAAGGCATGAGCTTTTTTTGTAGGGGCTTTGTTTGGGGCCTGAATTGCAGAGGCCAGAAGCTGACATTAAATTTTAAGGTTAAAGGAAGGATTTGAATGGAGAAGAAAGAGAACATTCAAGTATGGAAGCTCCAGATACTTGTCATTTTGGGTCAAATATTGTTTTAAAGCCTGTAGAATTTCTTTATCAAAAGTTTCATATTTTGGCCATGTATTGTGGCTTTCTAATTGGTATTTTGGCCAGATTTTAGTGCTGAACTTAATAAGAAATTTTAGTTTGGGTCCAGTGTGGGAACAATAGGTTTTATAATTGGCAGAGAGACAGCCCAAGGGGAATGGATTGAATAGTTTTCATCCTTGGAGAGACTTGAGGGACATGACAATGGAGGGCAGTGGTAAGGAGCTAGGCATGGCCTGATGATAGAGCCTCTGTTTCCCTGCCCAGAAGAGAGGGGGCAGAATCTCTGTTCAGCAGAGATGGAGATCGACAGAAGGTGACAACAGGGCCCAAAGCATCCTCTGTGCTTGTTATGCCACCAAAAATGCCAGTCCTGGGCTGGGCTTTCCCCAAGAGGGTTTGGAAAAACATCTTTTCCTCAATCCCAGTTGTAAGGGGCAAGGCCTGGAGATCCTGAAGGCAGGGTTTTAGCCTTGTGGGGGAATAGCCTTGTGGCAGAATAGTGGTGATCATAGAGGGCAAGGTGTCCCTGGCACTCTTTGCACCACCAAAAATGCCAGTCCTGGACTGGACTTTTCCCACGAGGAGTTGGGGAAACGTCCTTCCATCAACCTCAGTGGTAAGGGGGCAAAGGCCTGGTGTAGCTGAGTGGTAGAGATCTCTGCTTGGCAGAGAGAGGAAGAGGGAGTGATGTTAGGGTCCTGATTATGAAAAAAGGGTCTTACCTCTCTGAAGGAATAAGAAGGCTGGTGGTGGATGCAGAAGTTAAATTGGCAAGCCAGTCCCATGACTTGCAAAGTTTGCTGAATGTGCCAGGGATGCAAAGGTAGGGAACAGGAAAAGTGGGCTTTCCCTAAGGCCAACAATAGTCTTAGTATAATAAGTCCCTTCATTGTCCACGTGGCATAAAGCCATAAGCATGTAATGTGCAGTTGATCTTTGGTAGCCCAGGGGGCCTGTCGGTGTCAGGCCTCAGACTCAAAGTTTTCAGGCAACACTGGGGAGTGGCCTCAGCCAGATGCCTTCAGTCACTGTTGAGACTTCCACCTGACATGCGCACCAAATTTCTCCCACACAGCAGTTGACTCAGTACCCTGAAGGGCTGTTGGGGTGAGGCTTTGGAACTAAGACCTTCATGCAGCACCAGGGAGTAGCCCTGGCCAGCTGCCTTCAGTGGCCTCAGGCCCACTGCCCTTCTCCCTCGCACTGAGTCTCCTGCCTAAAATGGACAGGAAAGGGCACAGGGAAGCGCAGTCAGTTTGGAGCCGTAGCTCCAAAAAGCGGTGGCTGGGGGATCTTCCAAAGAGCTTTGGAGGTGCCAGACACTCAGCGGTCACTCCCCAAGTCCCTTCAGGTGTTTCACTGATTGCGGGGAAATGGGAATGGGAAAAAATTACCTTACCATTCTTCCCAGCCAGTGCACCAAACTGTAAGGGCAAAAAGATCAAGGCTGAAGCAAACCATGCAAGTCATTTCAGGCTTTTATTCAGGAACAGGATTCATCTGCCAAGGTGGTGGTGGTGGGCACATTTTCCTGGTGGAAAATGAGCCACTGAACAAAGAAAGGGACTGAGTTTTTATAGGTTTATGTTGGGGGGTGGCATAGTGGAGACATGCCAGTTTTCTTGGGCATTAGGAATTTGGGGCTAGTTCCATAAATCAATGAAGTGGTCAGTTTTAGTGCTCAGGAATTTCTGCTCAGGGGTCAGAGTCCTGCAAGTTGCAGACCAAGTGTCTCTGGCCTGGTGGAGCACTCTTTCCTTATCTGCAATTAGTCTCAGGGAAACATTCATCAAGGGAGGGAGGGGTGTTAGCATAGAACTATTTGACTCTTCCCTCAAGCTACACTGTTTTCAATTCCCATTACTTGTTACCAATCACACTCGAGCAAACTATGTGTTGCTAATACAGTAATTTGATCTCCTAACCAAGATACAATATGTTGGAAATTTAGAACATCAGAAGCTAGTTGAGAATCTAAATCCTTTTGTTACTGCCACAACAAGAGACTTTATGTATTCTTATATATAATCAGCAGTTTGTGGTCCATTATGTAATAGCAAAAGACAAGCTAGTAATAAAATTTTGATTTTTGGGCAAATTTTTACACCTCCACATTCTGGTGGAGGAAAAAAAGCTGTTTGATTAGTGCATACTGGAACTGCAAGTTCTTCCCAAGAAACTCCTCTTGTTAAAGGAGGATTTGGAATATAAGCCCAATAAGCATAAGATTCTGCATAAATAATAGTTATCTCGCAAGTTACAATAGCAAGCACTGCCAAAAATAAATTAACAGAATTAAGAAATTGACCCACTTTCTGCAGTGTCTTTTCTGCTTCTTGAGTCAACTTTTTTAACTGTCCCCAACTTGGGGGAGCAGCCAAAGGCAGATACAGCAGTTTGAGTATTTCCTTTTGTTTAGAACTTGTATGCTTTTGTGATTTTTGTAGACAGGGCATTTTGCAAGAAGTTCCCTTACTATGAGCTCCTAGAGAAATTTTCAGGGGGGCTTCTTCTCCCTCCCTAGACACCTCTTTCTGAGAGATGTTGATGCATCTACTCCTTAACAAAGCTAACAATGTTTGGGACTGTGGTCCCCTTGCATGTAAATTACCCATTTCCAAGGAGGTCATTCACCTAGCTGCAATATGGCCGTCTGTCAGGTCCATATCCCCATCTATCAGGTCCCTTGTTCAGGCACCAAAATGATGTTAATTCTGGAACAGGGTGGTCCAATAGGAGGTGAGTGCAACGGTGCCAACAGACTCCAGAATCAGGCACCGAAAGGCAGTGTTCATGACACAGCTCAAAGGTTCATTGGAATACAGGAGCTTATTTACATAAAGGTGTTCAACCAAAGGATTACCTGATTGATTTATAACCAATCATCTAAAAGGTCATCTTAGTTGGCAAGAAGCTGGGGCTGGCTGACAAGAAGCCAGGACCAGTATCTGTCCAGAGCTAGTATCAGCCTGGGGCTATGGGAAACTGGCAAGAAGCTGGGCCCACCAACAAGGAGCCAAGGTCAGAAGGAGAGAAGTCTGGCCAGACATATCAGTTGGCAAAGAGCCGGGGCTAGGGGGAGAGAAGTCTCTGGGCACATCAGTTGGCAAGGGGCTAGGGCCAAGTCTTGGTGTTCCAGGACCAGAGATAGTAGGATGTTCCTGCCTGCTCAGCCTAGCAGCTCATCCTGCACCACACTTGCATGACTAGGTCTCCTACACACCAGCACATTGTATGGGGAGTATATTGGCTCCTGTCTTCTTCCTGTTTGCCATTATGCACATAAAATTACAAACATAAAAATTTTCTCCAAAAAAAATATCTAAAAGCTCATATCCTACAAAGATTCTTATAATTGGGCAAATCCTCAATATGCCAATCTTTTCAATGCTATGATGTTACTTATACCCACTGTTGCCTTAAGCACAACTGATACTAGCATTGAGGTTCAAAACTGAACACAGAAATGTGTTTCTTTGGCATGGCCCTCATTTAATTATACCAAGGTGGAGCCCATTGTGTATAAAAATGGTTATATTTACTTACCACCAGAATTGTTCTTTTCTTGTGAAGCATATACTACTAAAATGTCTAATGGTATCCATTGTTCTCTTGGCCAATTAACTGTTTCTACCATCCATGCAGGATTTGGTAGGCCAATATCTTGCAAAATGTATTCATAAAAGAACTATACCCTTTGATAAAAACTGGTGATTCAATAAGCCTTCTCACTAAAATAGATTTCAAGACTCTAATATTATCCTTAGTGGATATTCCTGGACTGACTTTTGGGACTTACACACTAACCATAAATTTGACCTGTGATAAAGTAAAAATATCAATTATACCTCTAAGGCAATCAATATGGTAATTGAATAACAAAAACAAGATAGTCAAGTCATTCTTGACAATCAGACTGCAATTGATTATTTATTGTTAATACATAATACAGGTTGTCATGAACTTAACAATATGTGTTGCTTTAACTTAAGTGACAATTGTAACCCCATTTCAAAAGAGTTATATCACCATAAAGACATCATTAAAAAGGTCCAACAGGATAATGGAAGTTTTGATTATTGAATTCACTAACCTCCTGGTTACCCAATTTTACTTAGATCAAACAACAATTTATAAGTGCGTGTTTACTAATACTGAGATTGTATGTTGTGCTTGCTGTTGTCAATACCTACCCTATTTTTTGCCTACAGCAATATTAAGAAAAAAACAAATGTTATCTATCCAAAAGGTCATACAAAACAGAAAGGGGAGGTGCAGTTGTTGTGACTGTGGAAAAGTACAGGATAGTGAGTTTCTTGGGTGAGCAAACTTCTGGAGAATAATAGGCATCTGTTTTCCTCAGCTGGAACATTCTCATTTTTTTTTCCTCAAAAACTATTTCATTAACTAATATAATACATGCTTGGCTGGAACACATATCTAATCATAAGCAAGAACATCTTACACAATAATTTAATGTGCCCTGCTTAATGATATAATAAACAATAATGTACTAATGGTGACAATAACCTAATGGATCCTAATTGTATAAATAAAGATGGCAGCTTAAATGAGCAACCATTTTTGCTCCTGCATATTTCTTCTGCCTCCTTTTGTTTTGTTACAGTTGCCTCTATGTTGGAACACTGAAGCTGCTGCCATAACCATCTTCATATATCAGCCTCCATCTGGAAAGGGCCTTCACATAGCTGCCTACCACAGCACCATTCACCACAGCACTGCATCACCAAATGCAGCTGTTGCTATCTTGGGATACAACATCCTCCATCTTGGGACAGTAGCCAAGGCCTGGAAGACCACTATCAAGGTGTCTGCAGACTTAGTTACACCTGAGGTCTTCCAGCTAGGAAGTAACAATATTCCTACAGAGGCTGGAGAGACCCATGTGCAGGGAGGAACATGACTGGCCATTGAAGATCAGTAGTTTTGAAGAGAGTATAAAGGCATTTTGCTCTTGCATTACCCAGTTAACAAGTCTGGCACCCACTGAGTTTCCAGAGTCCACTCAACTGGCATTTGCTGGGACCTGACACCAACCTGATCTCCAACTCCCTCCTCAATCAGGCACCCACTAATCCCCTGGTTACACCAGCTCAGCAATCAATAGGGACCTCCAGCTCCCCAATTATGTCTCCCAATTCCTCCTAGCTAACCCCAGTGCTCACAGCTATATGACCAGCCTACAGATTTCAGGATGTGGTCCTGAGCTGCCTCATGCAGAACAGCTCTCCACAACAATTACACATGTTCTGGGGAGAGAGGCATCTGATTGGGAAGAATTTAGAAACTAAATTAGAGACCTGGAATTGTAATATTCATACGTGATATAAAGGGGATGTGATCAGGCTCCTATATCACACAAATGGAATTTAAAAAAAGACTCCTAGGGGCCAATATTTTAATGGATACTGGCAATTGCTATACCCCATCACAACACTAAATTTGCAAAATTAAAACAGACCCACACCAAGGCACATTATAATAAAAAGTCCTGTCATACACAATGAAGATAGAACTATTAAGTCTCAAAAACATATATAACATATAAGGGGAAACTAACTTGGATCTCAGCTGATTTTTGAACCCAGACTGTCAAAGGTAAAAGGTATTGAAACAACAAATACCAAGCTCTGAAAGAAAATGGATGCCAATGAAGAACTTTATATCCACAAAATTAAGCTACAAATTTGAAGATGAAATAAAAACCTTCCCTTATACACAAATGTTAAAATACATCACAACTATGAATCCTGCCTAACAATATTCTCAATCAAATATTCCATTAGAAGAAACTAAAAAATTTAAAACCAACAAGGCAGAGGAACTACATTAAACAAAATGTCAATCATATGAGAAACTAAGTCAAATTAAAAACTAAAACTAGATCAAAATGACCAGTTCTCAATCATAACCATAAATATTAATGGCCTAAACTCATCAGTCAAGGGTCATAGACTGGTACATTAAATTTTAAAAAAAAAGAATCCAACAATATAACATCTTCAAGAGACTCAGAGAAAAATGCATCCACAGACTGATGGTGAAAAAATAGAAAAAAACATATCAGTCACATGGATTGTGTAAACAAGCAGGGTTTTCCACCTACATATCACATAAAGTGGACTCAAAGCTACAATTAGAAGAAATAAAGAAGATTATGTCCTATTGTGTAAGGGAATCATACATTAACAAGACATTATATTTATAAATATTTATGCACCAAAAAATGGAGCATTTATGTACTTCAAACAAACCCTTCTCAATTTTAAGAGTCAAATAAATCACATCACAATAATATTGTCTGACTTTAACCTCTTTCACCACTGGATGCAAACAAAAACTAAACAAAAAAAAATATGAAACTAAATAATACAACCAAGAATTTGACTTAACACACTGTATGTGTATTATATTGAATATTTTATCCATCAGTGAGTGAATACACTTTCTTCTGAGCAGCAGATGCATCCTTCTTTAAAATAGATCATGTCTTATGACACAAAGAAATTCTTAGCAAATACAAAAAAAAATTAGAAATACCACCCAGCATCCTATTAAATCATACTACAATGAAATTTGAAATCAACAAAATAAAAAACAGAAGCTAATTGAACAATTGGATGCTAAATAATATGCTAGTGAATGACAAATAGCAGAAGAGATCAAAGAAAAAGTAAAAAAAAAATACTTAGAGGTTAATGAAAATACTGATACAACATACCAAAATCTCTAGAAAAATATAAAGGTAATGCTAAGAGAAAAGTGTCTTGCATGGAGCTCATTTATTAAAAAAATAGAAAGTCAAGAGATAAATTACCATATTACATCTAAAGCCCTAGAATAAATAAACACCAAAAGTAGTAGAAGACAGGAAATAATTAAAATTGGAGCTGAAATTAATAAAATTAAGACAAAAGAAACAATTCAAAAAATTAACAAAACAAAAATTTAGTTCTTTTAAAACAATAAATAGAATTAATAAATCCTTAGCTATGTCATTGAAGAGAAAGAGAAAGAAAGCTCAATTTACTAAACTGGATGATTATATATTAAAAAATAAAAACAGACATGAGCAAGATACCGAATATATTACAAAATTATTTTGAAAATTTGCATTCCAATAAAATAGAAAATTACTATGATATCAACAATTTTCTAGAGATATATGATCTACCCAAACTGAAACAGGGAAATATACATGATTTAAACAGATCAATTTCAAGCAAGTAAATAGAAGATACCATCAAAAAAACTACCAACCAAGAAAAGCCCAGGACCAGACAGATTCTCAGCTGAGTTCTAAAAGACCTTTGAAAAACAATTAACTAAAATAATCCTCAAAGTACTCCAGGAAATAGAAAAGAAGAAAATTGTTCAAACTTATGGCAAATGGCATACAAAAAAAGAAATTAAAAACCTAGTGCAACACAATTTATTGGGGCTCATCCAGGGATGCAAGGAATGTAATATGGCTGACTGGGATTCATCCCAGGAATGCAAGGTTGATTCAATGTACAGAAATCTATAAATATGATTCATCACATCAATATATTTAAAGACAGGAATCATACAATCATCTCAATAGATTCAGAAAAAGCATTTGACAAAATATAGCACCCAAACATATTCAAAACACTAGAAAACCTAGGAGTAGTAGGAACATAACTGAACATTGTACAAGCTGTATATGCAAAAACTAAAGTCAACTTAATTTTCAACAGAGAAAAATCAAAAGCATATCCTCTAAGAACTGGAACAAAAAAAAATGCCTTTTTTCTCCACTTCTATTCAACATAGTCCTGAAAACTCTAGCCAGAGCAATTAGAAGAAACAAATTAAAGGGACATGAATAAGAAAGAAGAACTCAAACTATCATTATTTGCAGATGACAAAAATCTACATTTAGAAGATCCATAAATATTATACCAGAGAACTTCTAGAACTAATAAATAAATTCAGCAAAGTAGCAGTATATAAAATCAACAACCCCAAATCAAATGCATTTTTACACATCAATGATGAATGCACTGAAAGAGAAATTAGGGAAATTATACCATTCACAATAACCAAAAAATAAGAAAACAAAACAAACAAACAAACAAACAAAAAACACCTGGGAATCAGTCTAACAAAAAAGATGAGAGACCTTCACAAGAAAAACTACACAGAACACAATATTAAAGAAAATCTTAGAAAAAGGATGAATCTCCCATGTTCTTGGTTAGGCAAAATTAATATAGTCAAAATAGTCATACTCCCAAAAGAGTTATACAGATTTAATTCAATTCCTATTAAAATCCCAATAATTTTCATAGAAATAGAAAAAGCAATCCTAAAATTTATTTGGAAAAATGAGTCCCAGGATAGAAAAAGCAATTCTTAGCAAAAAGAGTAAGCCAGAAGGCATCACAATACCATGTTTTTAAACTATACTACAGAGGTAGAGTAACAAAAACAGCATGGTATTATCACCAAAACAGACATATTGACCAATGGCACAGAATAAAAGACACAGAGAAAAACCCACATAAACACAGATATCTCATACTAGACAAAGGCACCAAAAACATACACTGGTGAAGATAGCCTTTTCAACAAATGGTGCTGGAAAAACTGGAAATCTACATGCAGCAAAATTAAATTAAATCATTATCTCTTTCTGTGTACAAAGCTCAACTCAAATTGGGTCAAGAACTTTGGAATAATACCAGAGACCCTGCACCTAATAGAAGAAAAAGTAGGTCTAAATTTTCATCATGCTCCATTAGGTCCTGACTTCCTTAACCAACTTCTAAAGCACAAGAAATAAAATAAATAATTAATAAGTGTGATGTATTCAAATTAAAAAGCTTCTTCTCAGCAGAGAAAACAATCAATAATGAAAGAGAGAGCCCAGAGAACATATTTAGTACATGCAAATTATATAGAGCACTAATTTCCAGGATATATAAAGAACTTAAAGAACTTAACACCAAAAAATAAATATATAATCCAATCAATTGGGTTAAGGAGCTGAACAGACACTTCTCAGAAGAAGATATACAATTAACAAATATATTTAAAAAGTTCAACTTCTCTAGAGAAATGCCAATCAAAACTACTCTAAGATTTAATCTCACTCCAGTCATAATAGCAATTATCAGGAACACAAGTAAAAATAAGTGGTGGTGAGGATGTGGAAAAAAGGTACACTCATACATTGCTGGTGGGACAGCAAATTGATGTAACCATTATGAAAAGCAGGATGGTGATTCCTCAGAAAACTTGGAATGAAACCACCATTTTACCCAGCTATATCACTCCTCAATTTATACCCTAAGGACTTAAAATCAGCATACTATCTGGGTATTGTGGCACTCGCCTATACTCCCAATGGTTTGGAAGGCTGAGGCAGGAGGATCACAAGTTCAAAGCCAGCCTCAGCAAAATCAAGGCACTAAGCACCCAGTGAGACCCTATCTCTAAATAAAATACAAAATGGGGCTGGAGATGTGGCTGAGTGGTCAAGTGCCTCTGAGCTTAATCCCCATACTCTACTAAAATTAGTATACTATAGTGATAGGGACACATCCATGTTTATAACAGTTCAATTCACAATAGCTAAACTATAGAACCAAACTAAGATGCCCTTCAACAGATTAGTGGATGAAAAATTGTGATATGTATATATACACAATGGAATATTATTCAGCCTTATAGAAGAATGATATTATGGCATTTTCAGGTAAATGGATGGATCTGGATAATATTATGCTAAGAGAGATAAGCCAAACCCCAAACCAAAGGCTGTATGTTTACTCTGATAGGCAGATAATAACTCATGATGGGTGGGGGTTCCTAGGGATTAATGGAGAAATTTTGGTTTGAGCAGAGTGGAGTGAAGGGAGAAAAGGAGATTTGGGGATGTAAACGATGGTGAAATGACATGGACATTATTACCCTATATATATGTATAATTGCATAAACTGTGTGACACTGCATTATGTCCAGCCAGAGGAATGAGAAGTTGCACTCCGTTTGTGTACAACATGTTAAAATGCTTTCTGCTGTCATATATAACTATTGAGAACAAATAAAAAGAAGAAGAAAAAATACCAATGATCACCAAATACATCCCTAACAATCAGGGAACTGAAAATCATAAGTTTTTATCTCATTCCAGTTAGAATAGCCATTACCAAGAAAATAATAATAATCAAAGCTCATGAGTACATGAAGGGAAAGGCATATGTATACATTATTGGTGTTACTACAAATTAATACAACTATTCTGAAATTCAAAGATCAGATGTTTTCTCAAATGAAGAAGATAAAACAATGAGAAATTAAAGGTGGCAGATTCCATTAAATAGAGAAAGGAAATCAAAGATGAGCAAGGAGGGGTGGGAAAGAGGAGAACCTGCAGAATAAACCTGGCCAAATTTTGCTATGTATATGTATATGTATAAATATATCAAAATTAATTTATAAATACATATTATATCAATTTAAAAACAATAAATTAATAGGATAAAATAGGGTAATGGAAGATCAGGCAGAGGAAGGAAAAAGGATGAGGGGAAGCACTGAAGACTTGAAATGGAGCAAACTATAATATATGCATGTGTAAATATATGAAAATAAACTCCAGTGATTTGTATAAATATAATGTATTAATTAAATAAGGAACAAACCAGAATATACAAAAATCTGGGATATGGGTAGGGGAAAAAAGATGATGAAATATAGAAAAGTTGTATTTTTCAGTTGCTTTGTGGCTCAGAAATAAAAATAGAAACATTGGTCTTTAGCAAAATGAATGTCTGAGG
Organism: Geosciurus inauris; assembly: GCA_004024805.1. Taxonomy (NCBI): domain Eukaryota; kingdom Metazoa; phylum Chordata; class Mammalia; order Rodentia; family Sciuridae; genus Geosciurus; species Geosciurus inauris. Next base: position 27,742 of record PVHX01021436.1, read on the forward strand.
GAATCTATTGTAATTATATATTGAACAGACAGATTCAGAAATACCCAGAAATTATTCTGTTGAAAACAGGATAAAAAAGAACACATTAGAGTCAAGCTGGCACCCAGTAAAGCTGGTGGCAGCAGGGGTGCCAGGTCACCACAGAAGGTAGGGACAGCACAAATTAAAGAGTACTAAGTGAATAAATTTGGTAGATTAAAAAACTATCAACTCAGTAAACTTAGTTGATACAGAGGATGCAAAACTATGTTTGAAAATCACTCCATGTTTCTCAACTAGTAAGAAGTCACTGAATTGGGAGATCCACATTGAAAATTTATACTGAAGTATGGAAATTCCTCAGAAAAGTTGGAATGGAATCACTATTTGACCCAGCTATTCCACTCCTCAGTTTATACCCAAAAGACTTAAAATCAGCATACTACAGTGGTGCAGCCACATTAGTGTCTATAGCAACTCAATTAACAATAGCTAAGCTATAGAACCAAACTAAGTACCCTTCCTTGACAGCCTTGTCATTTTTGTCTGCCTCTGCCTTTTGCCGCAATGTCTCCACAATGGGGTGGTCAGGGTTGATCTCCAGGTGCTTTTTGGCCATCATGTAGCCCATTGTGGAGTTGTCTCGACGTACCTGGGCCTTCATGATCCACTCCATGTTGGCTGTCCAGCCATAGGTGCTGGTAACAATGGAGCAGGGTGAAGACACAAGCCTATTGGAGATTGTCACCTTCTCAACCTTTTTATCCAAGATTTCTTTCATGAGCTTGCAAAGGTTCTCAAATTTTGCTTTGCTCTCCTCCATTTTCTTTTTTTCCTCCTCATCCTCAGGCCTTCCCTGGTCACAGAGACCAGGCTCTCCTATCAAATTCCTTGAGCTGCTGCATGCAGTACTCATCAATAGGCTCAGTCATATATACTACCTCAAAGCCCGGCTTCCACACATGCTCCACAAAAGCTGAGTTGGCCACCTGCTCTTTGCTTTCACCAGTAATGTAGTAGATGGACTTCTGTGTCTCCTTCATGTGAGAGACATACTCTGACAGAGAAGTCATCTCATCTCCAGACTGAGAGGTGTGATAGCGCAGCAGCTCAGAAAGACGTAGCTGATTAGTAGAATCTTCATGGATTCCAAGCTTAAGATTTTTAGAGAATGCCTCATAGAATTTTTTGTAGTTCTCCTTGTCTTCTGCCAACTCAGAGAAGAGCTCAAGGCACTTCTTCATAATGTTTTGGTGGATAACCTTCAGGATTTTGCTCTGCTGGAGCATTTCTCGGGAGATATTCAGAGGCAGGTCTTCAGAGTCAACAACACTATGAATGAAGTTGAGATACTCTGGTATCAGCTCATCACAGCTGTCCATGATGAACACATGATGGACATAGAATTTGATGTTGTTCTTCTTCATCTTGTTCTCAAAGAGGTCAAAAGGAGCCCGCTGAGGGATGAACAGCAATACCCTGAATTCCAACTGACCTTCTACAGAGAAGTGCTTGACTGCCAGGTGGTCTTCCCAGTCATTGATGAGGCTCTTGTAGAATTCTCCATATTCTTCCTGAGTGATGTCATCAGGGTTTCTGGTCTAAATGGGCTTGGTCTTGTTCAGTTCTTCATGATCAATGTATTTCTCCTTAATCTTCTATGTTTTCTTTTTCTTATCTTTACCACTGTCATCCTCCTCATCTGAGCCCACATCTTCAATCTTGGGCTTCTCCTCATCATCTTTATCTTTATCTTCTTTCTCACCTTTCTCTGCCTCATCATCACTGATTTCCTTCTCTTGTTCCTTCTCCAAATAAAGGGTAATTGGATAGCCTATGAACTGTGAGTGTTTCTTCACCACTTTGACCTGCCTCTCCTCTAAGTACTCTGTCTGGTCTTCTTTAAGGTGGAGAATGACTTTAGTACCTCGACCAATGGGCTCACCATGATCAGCCCGTACAGTGAAGGATCCCCCAGCAGAGGACTCCCAGGCATACTGTTCATCATCATTATGCTTTGTGATCACAACTACTTTCTCTGCCACCAGATAAGCAGAATAAAATCCAAC
>PVHX01021437.1:0-29779 GCA_004024805.1 Geosciurus inauris
AAGTACATATTTAGGTTAAAATACATTGTGCTCATTATCCTGAGTATATTAACATTTTTAGTACCATCTTTACTTTTACCACATTCTTGGACATTTTTATTTGCATTTTATGGTTTTTTTTTTTTTTTTTTTTTTTAAAGATGGGGCTGGGAGTGTGGCTCAGTGGTAGAGTGCTGGCTGAGCTAGGTTCCATCCTGAGCATTGTAAATAAAGAAATTAATAAATACAAATTAAAAGATTACATTTTGCTTGTTGACAAAAGGTAGAGACCATCTCTCTTCTCCCTTCTGCAGAGTTTCTCCTTTAGCGAACAAGTCATTTCCTGTCTCCCTTTGATTTACATCTAAATTTTTTAAAAATTTTTTTTAGTTGTAGATGGACACAGTATCTTTATTTATTTTTATATGGTGCTGAGGATCGAACCCAGCGCCTCACGCATGGGAGGCAAGCGTTCTGCCACTGAGCCACAACCCCAGCCCCACATCTAAATTTTTAAAAAAGTGACATGAGCTGCTTGCCAGCATGCCAGCCAGGAATGCGTTTCTAGGCCTGAGTCACCTCTCTAAAATGCAAACCTCAAGGAAAACAGCGTCCCATGTCCCAGTCACCTTGGGAGTTTAGTGCAGGCTCCCTGCTCTGAGCTGTATCAACTTGCTTGTCATAGAGATGTGAGAAGTTTTGCTTTTCCCTATAAAGGCAAGAGCACGGTGGACCACCTCCATTACTAGGATGAGCCCTGTGAGAATGGAAGAGTCCACGGTGCATCAAGTGCTTCACCCAGGACCAGCTGCAGTTCATCCTGAGCACGTGTGTGCGGTGGGGCGTCCCAGGCGAGGAGTCCTGCTGCAGTCTCCTTAGTGGTTCGTCTATGATGCACATCACAGTCTGGCTCAGTGGTTCCTTGGTATTAAAAGGGTTGTCTTTATTTTCTGCATTTGTGCAGAGGAGTTCCTGGGTTGACAGATTTTATTTTTACTATTTCCCCCCACCAGCTTTTTTTATTTTTTTTTTTAATTTTTTTTAGTTGTTGATGGATCTTTATTTTATTCACTTATTATTTGTATGTGGTGCTGAGGATCGAACCCTCACGCATGCTAGGCAAGCGCTCTATCACTGAGCTACAGTCTCAGCACCCCCCGCACCAGCTTTTAAGAACCGATTGGGCCACAGCACTGTTGCATTATTTCAGAAAAAAACAAAAAACAAAAACAACAACAACAAAAAACCAAACCAGAACCCATTGTACTATGGTCTCCTTTTCGAGGATGTGTGATGGCAAAACCAGACCCGGTTGTGAAATGAAATTATAAAAATGTTATGGTAAGAAACCAATGCTGGGGAAGGGGGTCACTTCCCCTCTCCTCTCTTTGCCTTTCTCCAGGAAGCCTGATTGACCAAGGGTCCCTACTTTTCTAGAAAACTTCCCTTGGGAGTCTGACTACTCCCCTTTGAAGTGTAAACACACCCGTGGAGGCTCCGGGCCCAACTCTAGAGATTTCTGGAAGGACTTATAGGAGGAGCCAGTTCTTCCCCTTATTGCACTCTGCTTCTGTAAACATCTTCCTGCTAGAAACCCGGCGCACAACTGTACGTCTGGTAGAATAGAAAATTTATGACACTAGGTGGCCTATAAATGTTGTGAGAAACTGTGGATGGGTGCTCAGAATTTGGATTTTTATTTTCCACTGGGCCCGGCGGCGTAAAATGAAGTTTGGAGTTCTCTCCGAGAGCTGCTTGCTGCGTCTCGACCAGTCGGTTTCCCACAACAGACGGACATTTGCATCTAACCCTAAACGTGATCTTCTCGCGCAGGCAAGTCACAGGTGTCTCCTTTCAGTTCGTCTGTGCTGTCTTTTTGCAGGTTGGGCACATTAGTTGTGCGATCTGGGAAAGCTACGGTTTCTGTCCTTCCCTCCCTTAGAAAGCATCGCTGGAATCTGCTGTAGCTTCGCCTTTTAGGAAAACTTCCGCAGGACCCAGTGTCCTATGGTTTGTCAGAGCAGTGGTCCCAGTTGAAGGCTCTGAGGAAGGAGACGACCTGGGCTCCGGGACCAACCACACAACCGGCTGCTGGAAGCCGAAAGGGACCGGAGACAAATGAGAAACTGAGCGCGGGGTTCGCTGCAGCCAGAGCTCATATTACAGCACCTCTTCACCGCGGGACGAGGCGGAGACATTTCCATCGTTCCCTAAATCCGGCGGCGCGCAGACTTCTGGGAAATAGAGTCCGAGTACGGATCCCGGGTCTGGCAGAGGACCCTGGCCGCAGGCTTCCGGAGGCGTCCTGCGCATGTGCGCTTCTCCCTGCGTGCGTGTTCACGCATGCGCCCCGCCGCTACATCGCCCTGGCTTCCTGTCTGTCCAGGTGACCGCCGCCCTGGTGTCTGTCTGGGGTCTCCGGTGGCCGGGATCGCGGAGTCTGCGAGGTGAGCGCCGAAGGGCGCAGGTTGTGTGTTCCAGGGTCGCGCCTGAGGCTCGACCGCTACCCCGAGGGCCGAGCCCGCGGCGGAGGGCCAGAGGGTCGGGTTGCAGCAGTGGCGGCAAAGGGGCTGCGCGACCCGGGCCGGCGCTACGCGGGACGGTGAGTTCTGAGGGGCGGATCTGGGTCCTCGAGGGAGGCGCGGCCTGAGTTGCAGGTTAGGCCCAGCCCCGACTCCCTGGGAGCCGAGAGGTCTGGCGAGGGGCAGGGCGGAGACCCGGGAGCTGCAGCGGCCCTCGGGAACCGCCCGCGCCCCGTTGTTCTCGGGAATCGCAGAGTCGTAGCTGTGCAGCTCTAGGAGGGGCCAGCCAGGGCGGTCTCCACCGCCTTAGGCACTTGCGGGGAGGATCCTTGAGGACCGAGTGTACCTGAGGAGGAGCGGACACCGGCCTCCTCTGCGATTTCTGGCTGCACTCCTTTCTCCACACCCCGGCTGCCTTTCCCTCTCCTCGTAGCGCTCCAGATGTCTCTCAAGGCCCATCAGCATTGCTGTTCCTTACCGTTTGCCTCTCAGTTTTGCCTTTGTAGAGTCACGAAGTGTGGTTCAAGGAAAGCCTTTTATTGCCTCATTTGATGGAGGAGGACATGGGTGATTTGACAAAGGTCACCCGGGTGTTTTTTACGCTCTTCTAGGCCTGTGTTTCCTCTACTCTTTTACATTTAAGTTACCATACATTTCTTAATAGGATATCTTTTTAAGCAGGCCATTCACGTTTGTACAATTAAAGTCCCAACCATGGTAATTGTATTCCTTTATTCAGAGAATTCTATGAACTTTTTGATCTTTAGTAGTTTAAAAAGTAAGAAAGTAAATGAGTGTTGTATGGCAGCATTTTTTTTTTTAGCTTACATTTAAGGATAGCACATTATTTCAATTAAATTTGACTTTAATCCACACTCATTCACCACTAAGTATGTGTGGGTTGCAAACATGTAGGTGGGCAACATCCTGACTATTTTCCAATCCCTTCTGAAGGCCTAATGGGACAGCCTTCCATGGAGGGTCCTCAGAACTTTTTGGGTAGGTTTTTATGCAGGAGATTACTGTTGTGGCAGGTCAGTTAACTCATAACAACACTGCTTGTATTTTTCTTTCCCAGATCTGTGGCTGCTTTCACAGTCCTCCATATTTTTCCAAGAGCAGCAGAACATGAATAAATCCCGGGTGAGTTTTTCTGTTCATGTGTTTGTTCTGTCGTTTTGTTTACAGTACTCCTTATGAGGCAAGTAAGAGTTCAGATTTTTAAAAATGTGAAAATAGAAATAGTCAAGATATGGTCACATTAGCAATCAGCACTCAGGGGTTTTGCCATATTTATATGTGTAGATGGCAAGATCCCTAAAGAGTCCTTAAAACCAGAGTACCTGTGTGTCTCCTGTTTTGGGCATTCATAACAAATAATTATAAATATCATACATTCCTTGATGTACATTGACCATAAGTGAGATGTTTCCTTTCTCATGGATTTTAAAGATTGCTTTGATGTAATTGTGAATAGCCTTGCTAAATAACAACCCTTAAGCCACTGCCACTGATACCTTACTTTTCCGTCATGTAAGCAGACAGCATAGTGCCCAGGAAGGACTCAGGACATGTGATCTTTCTGGTGACTAAAACATGGTTTTTATTGCTCCATGCAGGGATAAGGCCTGATCTGCTGGAGGAATGGCTGCTCCCTTAAGGGAGTCTGCGCAGTTCTCTCTGCTGGTTGATCTGGGTTGCGCAGCAGGCAGTGCAGCCGAACTCCCTGGTGGAGGTGCCCTTATTTCCCATTCCCGTGTTATCCTGCCGCCCACAGTCTCCATTCTGTCCCTGCCACTTCCCTGATCCTGTTCTGGTAAAGGTTGCCAGTGACCCAAGGTACACGTGGGTATTTCTAACACACACCCTGTGGCTGTTGCCCACCCTTGCCTTGGGCCACTGTGCAGTCCCCTCTGTCATTTTCTGTCCTATTTCTCTGGTTGCCCTCTTCCTGAATCTGAGGAATGCTCTTGCCTTCTTCATATGTTGTTTTTCTGCCTTTAGCTCATGATCCTTCTTACTCTTGTCTGATCTCACTGTCCTGTGCCTTAACCATCAGTCCATGTTGATTCCCCCAAGGGGATCAGATGCCTTTGTCCAGCCACCTATAGAACATCTCCATGGGATACGTCCAGAGGACACCTCCAATTGATAGATGCAGTGGATCCCAAAATTATCATTTTTGGCCCCCCCACCTGTGCCTCCTCTTCTTGTCCCTATTGTTCATTGATGCATTGTCCAGCCTGTGACCCTGTCTGGAAAAATGGGATCCTTTAAACACCTGTATTCTCTGTTGCCAGGTATAGTTGTTCAAGTGTGCTAATGTTATATTCTAAGTGATTTTTTATCCTTTCCCCTTACTCTGTCCCTGCCACTGTTATCACATTGGGGGGCGAGGTTTATTTTTGCACTCTTGCAGAAACTCTCTTTCTCTGCTGCTGCTTCTTTTCTTCACTAGCTCGAGTGCATTTTCTACCTTGAGTATTTCTCCTGAAACCTTAATTTGATCAGGCTCTGCCCATGTGAAAAGCTCTTTGGGGGCTCCCTGAATGACTAGGAAAACAGGGTTGCTGTTAAACTGGGGATAAGGAGATGGGAAAATCAGGTTTGAGAAAATTAGGTTTTAGCCATTTTGAATTGACTCTGTTAGCATGAGGTAAAGTGGCAATAGCAAGAGGGCAGGACATGTGTTGGGACTTCAGGAGACAGACTGGGCTGGGAGTCAGCATGGAAAGCTGTGTTAGGAGGTGAATGAGGGGGTGAGCCCAGGACTCTCCCATGTGCGAAGTCTGCTACCGAAGGAGGGACTGGGTGGGGCAAGAGTGAGAACCAGGAGCATGAAGTTTCAGAAGCCAGGGAAATGAAACTTTGGGGTGTGGAGGAGCAACTATGTCAAATGCTGTTCATAGTCAAGCCCCAGGACAGATTGGCCATGGCATTCAGTCCTGGGAGGTTCTCTGGTCCTTGAGGATTTGTTTAGCTGGACTTGGATGGGTTTAAGAGAGTTGTAGAATTGGATTTGGTCTATTCCTGGGTTTTTTTTGCATGAGGGGAGGATTTGGACTCAAATTTTTTTGGGGAAAAGAACTTGGTCAGTAGCTAGAGCAGGAGTTGAGGTCAAAATAGAATTTTTTTGTTTTGTTTTGATGGAAGGAATAAGAAAGGGTGTGAATGGGGCTGGGATTGTGACTTAGTGGTAGAGCGCTTGCCTCGCATGCATGAGGCTCTGGGTTCGATCCTCAGCACCATGTAAATAAATAAGTAAATAAACAAAATAAAGATATTGTGTCCATCTACAACTAAAAAAAAATATTTTTTAAAAAAGAGTGTGATCCACTGAAAAAGGAAAATCTTTAATGTGTGTAGAAGAGGGATGTATGGTGGGGGGTCCTTGAGTCAGGGAGAGGGTATACTTTGCAGGCTTGGGCTTCAGGAGTGTTGGGGTATTCAGTGGTGGGGGTAGGATGTTACATTCCTGTGTGCTTCTGTCTTCTGAGAATTACCTCATGAGCTAAGAGTGAGGGTGGGGCTTCAGATTTGGGGAAAAAGCAGCCCCAGACTGAGTGAGCACATGGGCTCAGCCAGCTGGCATCCTGGTGTCTTCCTTCCCTTGTCTGAAAAGTCATCTCATTTCCTACAGTGTGGACATAGTGTGCTCTTTGGGTGCTCCTGTCATTGTCTGGTACTTCTCAGCTGGATGCTGTGGAGACCAGTCCTGCCCCCACAGAGACTTTTTCTCCGCTGGTCCCTGAAGGATTTCCAAAGGCAGCTTCCTGCTTACCTGGGCCTGCTTTTCTGTCCCTTTACCTCCTCTAGTGTTTTCTTGACTTCTGCTTTGGGGATGGGGTTGTAAGAGCCACTCCTTAACCTTGAAGAGCCCAGATGCTCCTTGGAGGAACAATCCATAGAGTAACTGGGAGCAGTAAAAGAGGTCTGTGCTCAATGCCTGGGAAACTGAAATGAGAACAAAGCAGAAGTCATGTTTTAATGTGTTGTTAAAGTGTCATTTCTGTTATTTACTGAGGGGAAAGGCTCAGGGGATGAGGAGGAATTTTCATGGTGCTAGTGTGATGAGGCTTTGCGGAGTCACAGAGGTTGGTCAAGATGTTCAGAAGACTACATGGGGGCCCTGAGCAAGGCTCCCAGAGGACCAGTGACAAGTTCACTTCCATTAAGGTACAGTGAGAGCCAAGGGTGGAGGTAAATAACTGAGACTGACCAGAGACCTGACAGTGCTGTCCCAGGTTTAGGTTTCATCCTTCATAGAATTTGAAACCTTTTAATTGGGAAAGTGAGTCATCTGATAAAAGGATGTAACAAATAGGCTGAGATGTGTAAAGGATGCCATGCAGGGGGTTCTGGGGGCACCTCACAAGGAGGCTCGGGTTTCCAACTAAGGCGCCAGATGGAGAATATGACAGCGTTTCCACTGACCCTGGGCCCAGGTGTGTCAGTCTGCTGATGTTTTTCTTAATCATGAGTGAGGCTATACATTTCTTACAGCTGATGATTCAGTATCAATACTTTATTGTTTCATAAAGTGAGCCAGGTGCAAGTGGTGCAGGCCTGTAGCTATCCCAGAGGCTTCCGGTTCCGATTTTGACAAAATGTGTAATGAGTTATCTACTGTCCAACATCAGGTTCATGCAGAGCAGTTAACACTGCCCTAAAATCCTATGCCCCGTATCTTTGTCTCTCCCTTAGTCCTACCTTCAACTTCTGGCAACCACTAATCTTTTTACTGTTTCTATGTTGTTCTCCCTTCTGGAATGTCAAATCATGGAACTGTACAGGAGCCTTTTCAGACTTGCCCATTTATGTAACATGCCAACTCATAGCATCCATGCAGATCTTTCTATTATGAGATTATTTTATTTTGCTTTTTTCCCGTTGACTAAGTAGTCAACAGGATGTTTATAAATTTTTCCAGTTTGGTCATGTTGGTAAACATTTTCTTTCAAGTTTATATTTCATTTTCCAGCATTACCATATCTTCTTAAATATTTTTATTTTAAGAAATGGAGCATTTGGGGCTGGGATTGTAGCTCAGCGGTAGAGCGCTTGCCTTGCATGCGTGAGGCCCTGGGTTCGATCCTCAGCACCACGTACAAAGCAATAAAATAAAGACATTGTGTCCATCTACAACTAAAAAAATATTTAAAAAAAAAAAAAAAAGAAATGGAGCATTTCATCTTTTGAACATTTCTCAGAATGAGAAAGCTTGCATGGACGGCCTTCCCAAGTCCAGAGCATCCTCTCCTTTGGTGCTCTAGTGCAGCTTCTTGGTGGGAGTGGGACGGGTTTGTCCTGTGGTTCTCATCTCTGGGATTCTTGACTTTCCCTCCCATCTCTGGAGTGCTGCGTGTGATATATTCCTTGGATGTGGCATAGGTGGTGTAAAGACTGGTTTACTCTCTAGTCTGCAAATCGGAGAATGTCAGGCATGATATACGAGAAGACTCTTGCTGGTAGTTCTTTGGCCTTGGGAGGGTCTAGCTGTTCTCTACCCATCTGGTTCCCAGTGATGCACATGGGATCACTGGCCTTTAGAGGCAACCAAGCAAACAGGCCATTTGTTGAAGTCTTCTTGGTCTTTTTCATTTTACAGTCTTGGGGAGTATGCATTTTCTTTCAGTTTTTGCTTAATGGAGTTCCAGTGTTTCACCTCGAACTCCTATCCTCCCCAGCCACTCACAGAAGGAGTCTCAGAGAGGTAAGAAGGCGGCTCCTTCCTTGCAGCAGTGGAGGACAGCACTGCCTGCACTGAAACCCAACTCAAAGTTGTACATCGAGAAGTTCACAAAATTATTGTCACCCTCAGTCCCAGTGCTCTGGCTTTGGTGAAAACATAATCCAATCCTGAGTTCTATTATTACAAAGCTATCTCTGGAATATTGTCTCTACTAAGCACTTTTTCTTTGAGATGGCATCTCATGTTCTTTCCCAAACTGATAGGAGTTCCTGGGCTCAAGAGAGCCTCCTGCCTTAGCCTCCAGAGTGGCTGGACAACAGGTATGCCTACCTGGCTAACCAGTCATTAGATTGTATCCTTGTCCTGTAAAACTGACCTAACACCCTTAAATGCTGCAATTCTGATTATTTTTAACAATTGGTTATCTAGGTTTGTTGAAATCCATTTTCTCAAAGTTAGTCCTTGTAAAACTTTTTGTTTTATGCCAGAGTAGGAACAGTGAAATTTTCTCTTACTTCTTTTGTGGATAAAAGTGAACTCAGGCAAATGATTGAAAGCTATCATCAAATTAAAAACTCAGTTTGGAACATTCATAAGAATGCTGTTTTCTGGCAGTGACAGTGTGTGCATGTTGTGTGTGTTAAAAACAACAGAAACTCTTATTTTTTTCATCTTGTACTGTTTCTCCCATAAGACAAAGTCATAAGCAATTTTTTTAAAAAGCAAATTGAGAGAATAAGGTGCACATGAGTCTATTTATGCATTAACATCTGACTGTTTCTTCGTGCCCTATTCCCTCAGTCTCTTGCATTTAGTGATGACTTTTAATATACAAGGACTTAAGTGCCTGACCCATTTGACTTTTTTGACCCCAGAATAGCCTGCCTTCTCTCAGTTAGCATTCCTTATTAATTAATTTTTTTAAAAATATTTTTTAGTTGTTGATGGACCTTTATTTACTAATTTATTTATATGTGGTGCTGAGGATCGAACCCAGTGCCTCACACATGCGAGGCAAGTGCACTATCACTAAGCCACAGTCCCAGCCCCCTTATTAATTAATTAATTGATCACTCATTTATTCATTCATAAATGCAAGTACTCTCCTAAATACTGAGATTCTGAAAATAATGAAATATTCTTTCTTAAGTTCACTTAAGATTCCCTTAGTGAGAAAGACTCAAATAAGATCTATAGAGGAGTTGTGTGAATGGAATGGTACATTTATTTATGTACTGCGGACTGAACCTAGTGGTGCTTTCCCATTGAGCTATATCCCCATCCTATTTATCTATCTATCTATTTATTTATTTAAGTTGTAGGTGGATACAGTACCTTTATTTTATTTACTTTTATGTGATGCTGAGGATCGAACCCAGTGCTTCACATGTATATATGTGGCCATTAAGTTTTACACACTTGCCAAGAAAGGATTATAAAACAGGAAAAACAAAGTTCCAGATGATTTCACAGGTATATATGGTCTCATTCCATACTGTGTATTTATAAGACTCTTTTCTTTCCTGAATTTTCCTGAATTGATGACTTCTTTACATTTCCCCTCTTCTCCTTAAGAGTGGTTTGAGGGCCTTGTGCTGGCCACGTGCCTGTTGTTACCCAATCCACATGACTATTAGTAAATACCAGGTGGATAATTAAACAAAGCCAGTCTTGCTTTTCTAAAAAATAAGTAAGTTTTTACTACTTGGTGAGGCAAAGTGATGCAGTGTACAAATTCTGGGCCCTGTGGGTCCTCATCATGGTGGCCCCAAGTCAAGTGTGGTGATGCCTGGATGGAGTATGGGCGGAGCTTCTGGAACCTATGCTTTGCTTTCCATCACTTACTGGGCAGACACGTCATGGGTCAGTCTGGCTAGGGCAGGCCTGCTTCTGTCACTATGAATCCCATCTGTAGTTGGGCTTTCTCTGCCCTGATCAACCTCAGCCTTCCCAGGCCCTTGAGCATGGCCCCTGGACACCCCAGCAAATGGAACTGAAAGACAACACAGTGTCTCCTGCCAGCCAGACCCTTCCTGCCCTTGTGGATGGTTACACATGGAGAAGCCAAAACATTCAGAAACATCCGAAGTTTATCACCATCCCACATGGCCCCTGGGCATGATGGAGCCTTTCCTTTCCCATCTTTCATACCACCTTCTTGAATTTTAATGAAATCATCTGGAACTTTGTTTTGCCTGTTTCGTAATCCTTTCTTGACAAGTGCGTAAAACTTAATGGGCACATAAAAGTGATAAGATAGGCAGTAGACATCATTGATAGGTCCACATGGTGTCCACAAAGCTGCATTAAGTGTATTCCATAGAGTTCCTGTTTCCTGCTGATGTTACAGTATGTGATCAGGACCTTATTATCTTATTGTACAGGTGATGATACCAGTTATAATGCTGGTGTGAGTTTTTGCAAGTGGGACAGTTTATTCAAAGGATGCACATTTAAAGTCACTTTCTTGGTAGGCTATTTGTCCTTTCTCAGAAATGTGCTTCTCCTCTCTTAGAATGTGTAAATAGAAAGAACGGAAATTCACAATTCCCAGCTGGGAATTGGGACAACCAAGTCATGCTATTACTGATACTTCTGTAGCAGGCTGTGGGCTTTCCTACAGTGAAAGACGAAACTAGAAACATGTTGCCTGGCTTGCTTGTTGTTTTGGTAATTGTGGCAAATACTGCAGAGTGGTTCCAGGTTAGAGGAAGAACAGGCTTGGACAGGAATAGCAATTGAATTTCAGGTGTGGTGAGTTTAAGAGCTGGGGCATATGTATCTGTCTGGATTTTAGGATAGATGCCTGAACTGGTGATATAAGTTTGAGAAGTGTCATTATATAGATGGCAGTTAAATTAGCCAAGAAGCCTGGCAGGCTCACCACCAAAGCAGCGAGTGCAGATAAAAAGTGTAAAAGACCAAAGACTGAGCCGTAGGCCCCTCCAACTGTAGGATTACTTGAAGGAGAAAGGAGCCAGCAAAAGAGATGGAATAGGAATGGCCAGGAAGGTTAGGGGAGAACTAACATTGTTTTTGTTCTGGAGGCAAAATGAAGATTACTCAATGAGTAGCACGGTGCATCCTGGGATTTTCAGACCTGTGTCCCTGGGGACAAGAGTTGTGCCTGCTAGTTTTAGTTTCCCCAACAGCCAGGACTATTCCTAACTCACAGTGCAAGCCCAGTATTTTCTTTTTCTTAGTGTATATGAATGAGCTCCATGGCATTATATTTATGATATGCATGTTCTTCCTCCACAGCCTGTAACATAAAATAAGGTATGCAGTGTTCCTGGTTAACTTCACCAGTGAGCTTGAGAAGATCTTGTCTCGGTGTAACTTTTCCATGTCACCCAATTCCAATCATGGTATCACTGCAGGGGCCAGTGTCATTCAAGGATGTGGCTGTGGACTTCACCCAGGAGGAGTGGCAGCAGCTGGACGCTGATGAGAAGATGACATACAGGGATGTGATGCTGGAGAACTACAGCAACCTCGTCTCTGTGGGTGAGGACAACCTACATTCTCAGTTGCTAACATACCTGGGATTTCTCTGATTTAATGACTGTAACTTTGAATTGAATGGGACAAAGATGAGTAGTGTTTTTGGCACCAGGCAGGGCATTGTGGTCTTGACCTTCCCAGTGAAAGGCTCTGATTTTAATAAAGCACCAGGGCACTTTGTTGTGCAGCTGGCACAGCAGCACTTGCCCCGCATGACAGAGACCCTGCAGCCAAGCAGCCAGGTTCAAGTTCTCTTTCATTTCTCATTAACAGGGTATCACATTATCAAACCGGATGTTATCATCAAGTTGGAGCAAGGAGAAGAGCCATGGATAGTAGAAGGAGAATTCCCACCTCAGAGCTATCCAGGTGTGTTAGTGGAGGCAGAGAGGAGATTGGTAACGGGGGAGATTCTCTCCCAGGGACTTTCTAATGGTCCCAAACCTTTAGAAACGACTAGTTATTTTTATGCTGTAGGTACCTGACTCTCACTCCCTAAGACTCCTTCCTTTCTCGTGAAAATGTATGTCTACTGAGCTTTGCCCTACTTAACTATTGCTCAGAATCAAAAATCAGCCCCTTCCTTCTTCCTCTTAAGCCTTGGGTCTCTGCTCAATCTTCTGGCATTTTCAGTAACCCATTATTATAGATTCCTTTTGTTTTTAGATATTCTTAAGGCTGTTATCAAAAAATAACGTGACTCTTACGTTCTTATTACATTCCTGTTTTAAGTGTTTTTATTTTCTTTATTGTGAAATGCCTCAGACTTATTACTATCCTCAGTTCCTCTTTTTACTTCTCTTTCCTTGAGGTCAGATATCAAAATCTTTACCTGTGCCTAAACCAGTAGATTCCATCCACCTTCATTGGTATAATTGTTATGCTTTATTGGATGGTGCTGATCATACTGGGACTCCCTCTTTTCCTGAGTGCTCATTTTTCTCTTGACTCTAATTTACTGTTATTCCTAATGCCTTAAATAACATTGCTGTTGTAGTAGGTGCTTAATAGGTATTATATACATAAATTACATTTGATTTATTTGTCCTTCCACCTCCTCCAGAAATGTCTCTGAAGGATCTGTTTCCACCTGCTGTGATTTCCGTTTCATGAGGTCCTCAAAAGGGTTTCTCCAGTCTCAAGTGTGTCAGGTGTTTGTGTTTGTTTTTATGCTGCTCACACTAAGGTTGAAGTCTTTGCTACTGTTCTGCAGGCCAAGTGTTTTCTGTTCATAACAGTGCAGAGCTTCTCTCATTCCACATGTCTGAAAATGATCATGATCTCTTTTAAATTGTAATTACTAAGCACCTTTCCTCCCTCCCCTTATTTACTAAATTACACTATTCTTCTCTTGCCCCATAGTGGCCTCTGTGGACTCACTAAAAATGCCCATTTGTCATTAGCTATGACTAATCTGGCCAGGATGAGTGACTGGGTTTTGTCCCTTGTGAGATATGTTAATTTATCCTTTAAATGTTCTCAGTTTTCTTTGCCTTATGTAAACAAGAACTGTACTCTCATACTTGTATTGCTGTGAATCCTAATTGGATTTCAAGATGTCTTCATCTGAAGTCTCCAGTTATCACTAGCCTTACAAGATAAACCTGCTTTATCCATTATGACTTCTTTGTCTTTCAAGGATCACCACAATATTGGCCCCATATTGCCTGGAGGAAGTAATTTCCCCACTCACTCACTAAACTCATTCTATCCATGCTCCTAACATCTCTTCATGAGATTTTCATGCAGCTTCACACTTCACTAGGGTGGCTCTCCTTCCCCAGGTGACATGTTCTTAGTGTCTGGCCTTGAATTTTCTACCTATTTGAAGTTTGGTTCCTTCCTGCCTCTTATTATTCCAGTCTCTTCCTTCTCTCAACTGTAGTTCAACCAAAGAAAGAAAGAAAGAAAAGTATCTGATCAAATAGTTTGTAATCCAACAGGATATATATTTTGCTTGAGCTTTTTTGTTCTCCTGGATTATAATCCTGTAAAGAAAATAGCATGTTCTCCTTCAATGTAGTCTGTAAACATAGAGTAGTCATTTGTTTCCTTGATTTTTCTGTGGAGCCATATAGATCAAAGAACTTTCTTGTCCACCCATTCAAAAATAATTTATAGGCAGTTATTTCTAAATATGCATGCCTGAGTTGCATTCCCATATTTTTTTAAATACTAGGAAAATACTTCTGTGATTTAAATGAAGAACTTCTCTGATTCTGTAAAGATAGGCTTTGAGTGGATGAAGCCAAGAAGTCAAGTCAAGAAGGAAGCAAAAGAGCAGAGACCTGTGGCTGCAAATGCACTGGGGGGGGGGGGGGGGGGGGGGGGGGGGTTGGGCACCACAGCAGTCTTAACATAAGTTGAGGCACTGAGATCATGATCAGTCTCTGCCAGCCTGCATGTCCTGACAAGCTGTAAAGTGCTGATCACCTCCTCCAAAGCAAATCCCTGCTTAGGTGTGTCTTATCACCCTCCTCATCCAACAAATAAGCTTGGCTTTCCTGGAACAGTACTTTTAGTGACAACTCATCTTAGCCATTGTGAATCCAGGTGGTAAAAAGTATTATCAAAAAAAACTTTTTTGTAACCATTTTATCTTTTGATGAGCAGTGGATTCAGGGAAACAGTAGTTTTGGGAGAGTAAAGTTGATACGGCTTCATTTGATGTGCATGACAGCAAGTATATTAGTTGGGTTCATCCCAGGATTTGTAAGATAAGTTTACAAAAATTTAAAACCCACTTTTATAAAAGCAGGCTGAGAGAACTGATGCTTAAGGTTTATATACTAACTTAAACTCAGAGGTAGGGAAGCATTCACACTCAATTTAGGTAATAGCAAAATGTTAGGAGCAGGACTGGTTTAAGGAAATTATCAGGAGATTAGAAATAGGAAAAATAATTGCTCAACTTATTGAGCATGTGTTTTGGGCCTGTTCTGAGCACATCATTAATTCCAGTAATCCCACAACAACCCTATGAGGTAGGAGTTATCATCTTCAGTTGACAGGTGGGGATACTAACTATGGAGGCTGTTAACTAGCTCACCTAGGTTGCCTCATCAGGGTTCATGTGAGACTGTCCAAATTGGAAGAAAAGGAAATTTCATGGCCAGAATGAGTTCAGTATTAAAATCAGCATTGTTAGAATATTTAGAAATCTAAACTTTGAGAAAGGTAGTGCCCTGTGGACATGGATGTTCCTGAAGTCTCCTTCCAAGTGAAGCTGAGAGGGAAAACACTGGTGATAGGTTCTAGACATGAGGAAATTTAGATGTATATTTATTCAGCACTACTGTGTGGGATGAAGGAGGAAAAGCAAAGTAGTATGTAAGGATGTAGAGCAGTGAAAGGGCTACCATAAAAATCTTAAAATAAGGTGAATAATGTCTTAGACCGTAATCCATCTCTCCAGCATGACGGGAAGTGATATGGAGTAAAGGGCTCATCCACCTCCAAACTGAATTCCAGTTTGCATATAGCTTGTGACCCTCCTTATTCGGCAGAGCTCCTTGCTGTCAGTTCACCCTGTTTGTTCTGAGTCCTTTCGTATTTGTCAACCAGTCATCCAACATCCTTTTTGTACCAGTCATTGCTGTGTCTGTATTTTACCTTCTCTACCCTTGAACAAAATACAAAGTAGCAAAGATCAAAGGTGCTATGTTTTTGTCAAGTTTACTTCATTTTTCCACCACTTTCTAGTGTGTTTGTCTGTTCCAAACAAAAGAATGAGGGGGAAAAGCTTTTGGAATTTTATCCATCTGTTCAAGAAGCTAGCACCTACCCACAGTGAGATGCTGTGTACCAGTCTCATTCCATATCTCATATAGGAAGATGTACAAAAGTTGGTTCATTTTGCCTCTTTTTAGATGAGGTCTGGCAAGTGGAAGACCCGATGGAGAAACTCCAGGAAGATGAAGATATGTTCTTTATCAACAAAACCCTGGGTGAGGAGAGAGGTAATGTTTCTGGTAAAGCTTTTAATGTAGAAATAAATTCTGTTCCTTCAAGAAAAATAGCCTCTAAATGTGACTTATGTGAAAAGAGTTTAACATCTGTTTCGGAGTATATCAGTAGTGATGGAAGTTATGCAAGAATGAAACCCAATGAATGTAGTGGATGTGGGAAATCACTCCTCCACATTAAGCTTGAGAAAACTCATCCAGGAGATGAGTCTTATGAATTTAATCAAAATGAAGAAGCTTATGCTCTAACTGAAGAAAATATTTATCAGAAAATTCATATTTTGGAGAAACCCTTTGAGTACATTGAATGCCAGAAAGCCTTCCAGAAGGACACAGTTTTTGTTAATCACATGGAGGAGAAACCCTATAATTGGAATGAATCTGAAATAGCCTTTCTCCAGATGTCAGACCTCAGTGTTCATCAGAGATCTCACATGGAAATGAAGCCCTATGAATGCAGAGAGTGTGGAAAATCCTTCTGTAAAAAATCCAAATTCATTATACACCAGAGGACTCACACAGGAGAGAAACCTTATAAATGTAACCAGTGCGGGAAGTCTTTCTGCCAGAAGGGAACTCTCACTGTACACCAGAGAACCCACACAGGCGAGAAGCCTTATGAATGTAATGAATGCGGGAAAAACTTCTACCAGAAGTTACACCTAATTCAACACCAGAGAACTCACTCAGGAGAGAAGCCCTATGAATGTAGTTATTGTGGAAAGTCCTTTTGCCAGAAGACACACCTCACACAACACCAGAGAACACATTCAGGAGAAAGGCCCTATGTTTGTCACGACTGTGGAAAGACCTTCTCCCAGAAGTCAGCACTTAATGATCACCAGAAAATTCACACAGGCGTAAAACTCTACAAGTGCAGTGAATGTGGGAAATGCTTCTGCCGCAAGTCTACTCTCACAACCCACCTGAGGACACACACAGGAGAGAAGCCCTACGAATGCAATGAGTGTGGGAAATTCTTCTCTCGGTTATCCTATCTAACTGTACATTACAGAACTCATTCAGGAGAGAAGCCCTATGAATGTACTGAATGTGGGAAAACCTTCTATCTGAATTCAGCCCTCATGAGACATCAGAGAGTACACACAGGAGAGAAACCTTATGAATGTAATGAATGTGGAAAACTATTCTCCCAGCTGTCATACCTTACTATACATCATAGAACTCATTCAGGAGTGAAACCCTATGAATGTAGTGAATGTGGAAAAACCTTCTACCAGAATTCAGCCCTTTGTAGACATCGGAGAATACACAGAGGAGAGAAGCCCTATGAATGTTATATATGTGGAAAGTTCTTCTCTCAGATGTCATACCTCACTATACATCATAGAATTCATTCAGGAGAAAAACCTTATGAATGTAGTGAATGTGGGAAAACCTTCTGTCAGAATTCAGCCCTTAATAGACATCAGAGAACACACACAGGAGAGAAAGCCTATGAATGTTTTGAATGTGGGAAATGCTTCTCTCAGATGTCATATCTCACCATACATCATCGAATCCATTCTGGAGAGAAGCCATTTGAATGTAATGAATGTGGGAAAGCCTTCTCTCGGATGTCATACCTCACTGTGCATTATAGAACCCATTCAGGGGAGAAGCCCTATGAATGTACTGAATGTGGGAAAAAATTCTACCACAAATCAGCATTCAATAGCCATCAAAGAATCCATAGGAGAGGGAATATGAATGTAGTTGATGTGGGAAGGCTTCTCTGAAGTTTTACCTCAGAAAACCTTTCAATAAAAACAAACAAAAAAAAAACTACCTAAAGTCAAACACTATTGTACACTTAGCCCTCTGTATCCATGGGTTCCACATCTAGGGATTCCACCAACTGAAAATATTTGGGAAAAACAATTGCATCTGTTCTGAACACTGACTTTTTTCTTGTCATTATTCCCTACAATACAGTTTAACAACTATTTACATAACATTTATATTAGGTGTTGTTAAGTATTCTGGAAATGATTTAAAGTATATGGGGAGGATTGTGTAAGTTATATGCAGATACTATACTATTTTACATAAGAACTTGAGCATCTGCACATTTGGATATCTGAGGGGGTCATGGAACCAACAACCAGCCCTCCCTTCACCCAGCCCTGGATACCAAGGGACCACTGTATATCACAGCTTGTACAGGCCATTTTGTGTTAGTCAGATTCATCATCGGAACATTCACTGGGTAGAACTACAACTGTAACAAGACCTTGAGATTCATTAAATACCAGACTATACAGAAATAAAAATATGTCAATATTTAGAATGTGTATGTATCACCATGGATTTAAACTGCTTTACATATCAGGGAATTTTAATAGTTTGAGGAATGTGGACAACAAACTCTTGGAAAATGTTAATACATAAAGACATGTTTCTGATATAACAGACTTTTTGTAAAAAATTTAAACAAAAACAAGATATCTGCTGTGAATAAACATTCTTTTTGTAAATAGAAAATGTAAAATTATTGGGATAGCTAGCCAACTCTGCTATATTAATCTCATGTAAACAGTTCCTGAGGAACAATAGGATTTAGGGGCTTTTTGTTTGTTTTTTAGTATGTTACATTATAGTGATTGTTGTTCAGTTTGAATCCTGTTTGGAAAAACATTGTTCCTTATTAATTTGTAACACCCAGGGTAAGATTGCCCACTCTAAATAGCATCACAATGTTAATACCTTAATATGCATTTTCAGTGAGATAGTATTTGGTAGGTATAAAGTATGTGCTTCCCTGTCATTTACAAATACACTTGATCATTGTTAATGAACTATATCATCATCCATAAAGAAGCCAATTTTTTATAATATTTTCACTATAGATAAGTCAGCAAAGGAGATAGACATAGATGTATAAAGTAGAAAACTCTGCATAAATAATTTTAAATTAAGCCAGAAGTCTTCAAGAGTGACAGAGATTTAGAACTTACTGCATTCTGTATAGTTAAAACAAAGAGGGCAGGTACTTAAAATATTCCCATTCTGTTTTTCATCTATTTTTTATTTGGATGCTTACATAAGTGTGTGGAGAGCACAAATGCTGTGTAACATAGGAATTAGCTGTCTTTTTATAATAGTGTTTGTGAATGTTGTGCTTTGCTCCTTCCCACTACTGAAGGAATTGAGACATTAATTGGGGTTTGTGACAGACATCATTGAGTGACTCCTCCAGTCACTCCCTCCTTACTCTTTGGAGGCAGAGTCTGGGTATGTATTTGTCTCACAGGATAGGAGATAAATCCTGATTAGTTTCAATCAGTAATGATATTTTCTCATTGCCAGCAGTTGGTTTACAGTGGTCCTAGGATCAGTCTAGATAAAGGGGGTATCTGACAGGTAGTTTCAGGAAAAGATTTCCTTAAAGGTCAAGGACTCAAGCAAGGTGAAATGGAGTCTTTGGTCAACATCACCTTTTCTGGATCTGGTGCCTGGTACCATCTTTCAACAGTGGATTATAGTTTAATCCTGACTAGAAAGATTGGAAGAAACTGAGACCTGGATAGTGTCACTGAGCCAGCCTTGTGGCTACTTCATGTCTGGACTGTTTGTATTGTGAAAGACTAAATTTATTTTTAAGCCAGTTGACTAAGAATGCTCTGTTGCTAATAATTGAAGACATTGTAACCAATAAGAGAGTTACACTTTTATAGGACTTATGCAATTCAGAAGTGGACTTTAATCACTTATTTTGAGGTGTTGATAAAAAAAATTATTTCCTGTAAATTTTGATGTAAATAGTTTGAATATTGGATATCAACTTGGAACAACTAAATGTGTATGCTTTCTTGAACTCTCATAACATTGACCTGCAGAATTAACCTTTGGAATCTGACATACCTTAGGTGCACCTCCATTTTTCTAATATGTGAAATAAATGTTGTTTGAGGTAATTTATTTTATTATTCATGGGTCTTTGCTACATTAGTGGGCAATATATGGTGTGAGGTAAGGATCTAATTTTGCTTTCAAATGATTATTTACCAGGTAGCCTATATCATTTTAATAATTTACCCCTTTACACCACTGAACTGAAATGCCATATTTTTCATGTGTGAAACTCACACATCACTCCTGTTTTGTTGCTCAGCACTTTTTCTCTGTATTTTTCTAGATGATTGTATGGTATGGAATTAAAAGTCTGTAGATTGTACAGTTTAGGGTAGGAACCAAAAGTTGATAGTGTATTTGTTGAAATTTTATCTGCAAAGGTTTTCCACCCTGGAATGTCATTATAGCTTATTACACAATGTACATTTTGACAGAAATAAAGATAAAAATAAAGACATGATGTTAATGCCAGAGCCACATTCTATTTGAGACCAAGAGTCACCTCCCTTCCCTGTCTTTATTCCATCTCATTATGCTCAGCTGTGCTGTCCAAGCAGGCTCCTCAGAACTATATAATAAGCAACAAGACTGCAGCCCAAATAATGGCCAGCTTTCTAGAATACCTCTAGTTAAATAAAATGAGGCCACAAGGAAATTTGTGTTTAAAATTATGTTGCTTTTTTCTTATGGCAAAGAAAAACTATATAAAAAGTAAATTGTTCTTCCTTGATTGAATTTTTGAAGTCTGTGCTTCCTGCAAAAGTGATAAATTAGTGAGGGCCGCTGGCTTGTTTCCCTGGCCCATTACTTGAGATGCCGTAGCAGGAAGAGCTAGGTGTGGATCCAGAGAACTAACGACCAGTCAGGGACTGGCAGTGGCCAAGAAACAGATGCTGAGGAAAACCTGAATTGTAATCTTCACCCAGACTGTTTTTCCTCCCTATACTTAGTATCCCCCACCTCCTCTGGACCACATATTAGCTTGGAATTGTACATGAGATGACAGTCTTCTGGCTAAGCTACCTTCCTTGGCAACCAATTCAGTACTCACACAGAATTAGGAAAAACTGAACAGTAGCCATTTCTTCTAAAATGCAGCATGTGCATTTCTCCAAAACCTAGTGGTATGCAAAGTGACTAAATAAAATTAAGTCTTAGAAAGTAAAAGGGGGCTGGGATTGTGGCTCAGCGGTAGAGCGCTTGCCTCGCATGCGTGAGGCCCTGGGTTCAATCCTCAGCACCATGTACAAAGCAATAAAATAAAGACATTGTGTCCATCTACAACTAAAAAAATATTTAAAAAAAAAAAAAGAAAGAAAGTAAAAGGTATCCACTCAAGATCCTTGTAATATCTTAGCAAGAATATTAGCAAAATTGGTAACAATCCTAGTACAAGAACTAGTTTAATTCCTAACGGAATATGCAGTACTTTTTATCTTTAGAAAAATGTGTGTCCAGACCTCAGTTTCTGGTTATCATCCCCCACTAAGTGGAAGCATTAGCAGAGTCACAGAATCTAATTATTCTAAGGCCAAGCGGGTGGGAGAGGGGGAGCATGTAGAACATCTGTTGGCACTAGTAAACAGGGAGGTGCTCAAGGATTGAAGGGCGGTGCTGGGTGAAGTGGCACATGCCTGTAATCCCAGCAGCTGGGAAGGCTAAGGCAGGAAGATCGGGAGTTCAAAACCAGTCTCAGTAAAAGAGAGATACTAAAGAACTCGATGAGACCCAGTGTCTAAATAAAATACAAAATAAGGCTGGGGATGTGGCTCTGGTTCAATCCTTAGTACCCACTACGCCTCCCCCTACCAAAAAAAAAAAAAACAAAGAATTGAAGGGAGGTGACATTACTGTGGATGGCAGAGCAGGGAAGTCCCCAACAGGAACAACTGTTGAGCTGACAAAACTGACAGGATTATCCTATGCAGAATTATAAAATCTAAACCTTCTTGGTAAAGAAGTGAGTCAGGGTCGTGGCAGCACCTTTGCCACCAGAAGGTGCTGTGGCTGTTTACCCATCTACCATGGCCTGCACCCTACCTAGAGCATCAGCCAAAAGGATGAGCTGGTGTGTTCCAGGTTCAAGTCACAGCAGGGGGAGGAATTATGGCTGTGGGTTTGCCTGTTGACTGCTGTCTGAAACTGTCACAAGAGCTTCCCTTGGTTTTGCTAGATTCAGCATGGTCAGCGTCTTTCCAGGCATTTTACAACTAAAGTATTGAAAGGTACAAGTACTGGCTGCCAGCTTGGGGCAGGGAATGCTTGTGATGAGCACGAGGCAAAGCAAAACCCGTGAAGAAGAAGAGGATGGAAGGGGAGAGATGGAGAGGAAGAAGGCTTTTATCAGCCTTCATGTGCACTGGAAAGTTAAACATGGCCAGAGAGACACAGCTCAAAATGACCCAAGGAAAGCCCTATGTTCTCACCTTGAACTCACCTTCAGGCTCCAAGATGGAGTGAAGGCCAAGCTCTGAAGGGGTCCCCAGCAGACAGCCAACCTGCAAAAGCTAAGAGTATTTTTTCACTCTTTTCCTACCCCACCCCCACACACAACGGACTAAATGATTGTGTCCCTCCTCCCTTTCATATGTTGAAATCCTAACCCCAGAATGATAGTATTAGTTAGGAAGTGATTGGGTCATGGGGATGGGTCCATCATGAATGGGATTAGTGGCCTTATAAAAGAGACCTCAGAGAGTTACTCTGCCAAGTGAGGACACAAAGAATTTGGTAATCTCTGACCCAGAAGGGGGCCCTCACCTGAAGTTGATCATCCTGATCTCAGACTTCCAGTCTCCACAGCTGTAAGAAATATCTGTTGTTTATACACAACCAGGCTGATGCTCTGTCACAGCAGCCCAAGGAAGATGGTTTCCACTGTCCTACAACTGCAGCATGTCTACTTTGCGGACACTACCATACATGTGTTAATCTCAGCTGTGTTTCTCCAGAGCAGTGTTTTCCAATATTTTTTCTACTTTAAGCCTTAGAAAGCAATGAATCTCATTTTGCCACCCAAGACAGTGCACACATACACTCACTCATTCAACAAGTTTTGATGAGTGCTTACTGTACACCAAACTATGTTCCAGGTGCAACTATGGCAGTGAGCAGAACAAACCAAAGTCCCTGCCCTCTCATGGGGACAAAGAGAACAGAATACGGTTCATGGTGGAGAAAGCCTTCTGCAAAAAAGAAAAAGCAGAGAGCTGAAGAGGTGGCAGCTTCATTTGAAGCAGGTTTATTAATAAAGTGACTGAATAAAGTATTGGAGGTGGTGTGGGAGTAAGGCACAGAGTATCTGAAGGAAAGTGTATCCGACGAAGAAGGGACAGAGAGGATTTCACACAACATGCCTTACTATCACGCTCTGCCTTCATGTTTTCTCAACTATTTATTTTAAAAAGTATACCAGTCTACTAAGTTGATTCCACAGCCCAGAATCATGGGTCACCATGCCCTACATTTTGAAAGCAGTGTTGGTGGAAAGGGGGCAGCATCCTCAGGAGGGCCGGCTGGCATCTCTAGCACTTTCCAAAGGCTCTACATGTTCACTCAAGATACCTTGACGTGAAGATTCCCCAGTGACTCTCAGGAGCCTTTGACCTGCACTGTGCACACACCCAGCCTTGGGCCAGGGAGGAGAGAGCTCTCTCTGGGCTATTTTTTTTTTAATATTTATTTTTTTAGTTGTAGGTGGACAGAATATCTTTATTTTTATGTGGTGCTGAGGATCGAACCCAGTGCCTCACGCATGCTAGGCGAGCACACTACCACTGCGCCACAATCCCAGCTCTCTGTGGGCTATTTTATAAGGGCACTAATCCCACTTAGTCACCTTCCAAAAGCCCAACCTAATATCTGCACAGGCAAATTAGGGTATCAACAAATGAATTCTGAGGGGACACAAACATTTAAGAGAATCAAAATCAAATCGTTACACATTAATGAAATATTACACAATTAATAAACTGAAGTTGATATTTTAATATCAATAAGCCCCAAAGCCATAGTTTAAGATGAACGATTAGGTACAAAATAATACTACCATTGATATAAAAACATGCGCAACTTTGGATACATGCTGAGAATGCCATGAAGGACACACTGGACCTTGATAACACCAAAATTTGAAAGGGACTGTAGCCAGGAGGAGGTATGTGGGATTAGGGAGAGGCCCAGAGGACCTCCCTCCACTAGAGTGGTGACAATACACTGGAGTTTGTGGAAATACCTCATACAAAGTCTATGCAGTGGCCAATGGCTGAGCAGGATCTCAGACCAGAGCTTGACAAGAGCTCAGACACAAGGCAAGATCAATCAAATAGGAAATAAAGGCATCCAAGTCAGAAAGGAAGAAGTAACATCATTTCTATTTGCAGATGACATGATTCTGTAAGTTAGGAAACTCCCAAAGAGTCTACCCAAAAAAGCCTGTTAGAATTCACAAATGAATTCAGTAAAGTTGCAAGATACAAAATCAATGTATAAAAATCAATAGTACTTCTATATACAGATGACAGCCTAGTTAAAAATATGTCAAGAAAAAAAATCTCTTTTATGATAATATCTAAAAATAAAATACTTAGGAATAAATTTCACCAAGGAAGTGAAAATGTTTTTACACTGAAAACTATAAAATATTGATGAAAGAAACTGAAGATGACACAAAAAGGCTGTGTGGATCAGATATTCTGCGTGAATCAGAATAATTGCTATTGTTAATATTTCATATAGTTAAATCAATATACATATTTAACACATCCCTGCCAAATTTCCAGTGGTATTCACAGAAGCAGAAACAATCCTGAAATTCATATAGAACCACACTCATACACACCAAAAAAACCTTAATGGCAAAGCAATACTAAGGAAGAAAAACATGTATCATACTTCTTGGTTTAAAATGATATTACAATGCTATAATAGCCAAAACAGTATAGTACTGACATAAAAACAAACACTGCTCAATGAACAGGACAGAGTCCAAAATAAACCCACACATATATGGTCAACTAATTTTCAAGAAGTGCACTAAGAGGACACAATAGGAAAGGGACAGTATCATCAATTAAGGGTGCCAGGAAAACTGGATGTCCATCCACATGTAAAAGAATTCAGCTGGGGGGCTGGGGTTGTGGCGCAGTGGTAGCGTGCTCGCCTAGTATGCGTGAGGCACTGGGTTCAATTCTCAGCACCACATAAAAATAAAACAAAGATATTCTGTCCACCTACAACTAAAAAATAAATGTTTAAAAAAAAAAAAAAAGAATTCAGCTGGGCCTTTACCTCACACCATACACAAAACCCAACTCAAAATTGGTAAAAAAATTATGTGTGTGTGTATACAAAAGGTAAAATATGTGAGACTACCTCAAACTAAAAACCTGCATAGCAAAGGAAATAACCATCAAAATGAAAAGGCAACTTAAAGACTAGGAAAAGATATTTGCAAATGGCATATCTTATAAAGAGTTAATATCCAAAATACATAAAGAACCCTTATAACTCAACAGCTGAAAAAAAAAAAACACCAAAACTTAAAAATGGGCAAAAGGAGCTAGGCTTGTGGCTTAGTGGTAGAGCACTTGCCTAGCATACGTGAGGCACCAGGTTCGATCCTAAGCACTACATTTAAAAAAAAAATTTTTTTTTCTTTTTTTTAATTACTTTTTTAAACGGGGGGCAGGGGCAAAGGACCCGAACAGACATTTCTCCAAAGACGACATTAAAATGGCCATCAAACAAGAAAAAGTACTCGACATCACTGGTCATCAGGGCAATGCAAATTAAAATATCTATGAGATACCACCTCACACCCACAGGGATGATGATAATAAAAAAGACAAGAGGCTGGGTGCAGTGGCCCATACCTGTAATCTCAGTGGCTTGGGAGGCCAAGGCAGGAGGATTGTGATTTCAAAGAGCCTCAGCTACTTAGGGAGGCCCTAAGCAACTTCATAAGATCCTGTCTCTAAATAAAGTATTAAAAAGGGCTAGGGATGTGGCTCAGTGGTTAAGCATCCCAGGGTACAAACCCTGGTACCAAAGAGAAAAATAAATAAATAAAGACAAGATAGAAAATGTTGGTGAGGGTATGGAGAAAAGGGAATCCTGGCACACTGAGCTGGGAATGTAGATTAATTATGAAAACAGTATGGTGATTCCTAAAGAAATTAAAAACTGAACTACTATATGATCCAGGCATTTCTGGTATATACCTAGGGGAGATGAAGTTACCCCCTGATGAGCATGTCTTCACTTCCATGTTCACTGCAGTATTGTTCACATTAGCCAAGATCAGGAAATAAACTAAATATCCATCAATGGATGACTGGACAATATGATGTATATGTAACACCCTGGCACACTTCAGGCTTTAAAAAGGAGGTGCTTCCACTTGTCACAACATGGATGGAGGACACAGTTTCAAGTGAAATAAACCAAATGTGAAAGAAAAATATTGCATTGCTCATTTACATATGAATTCTTCTTTTAAAAAAAAAATCAAATCGGGCTGGGGTTGTGGCTCAGCGGTAGAGTGCTCCCCTACTGCAGGTGAGGCACTGGGTTCGATCCTCAGCACCACATATAAATTAATAAATAAAAATAAAATTATGATAGAAAAGTCAACCTTAAAAAAAAAAAAACGGACAGAGAATAAAACACTGGTAACCAAGGTCAGGGGAAGTGGGGTGGGGGATAGGGAGATTAGGTCAAAGAATCAAAGGCGCAAATATGTAGAATGAACATGTCTAGAGAGCTGATGAGGACTATAGTTAATAAAGCCATATTAGGAATTTTTGTTGAGATCTTAGCTGCTGTTATTACACAACAAAAGTAACTGAAATGAGAAGAGAGGTTAAGGTTTCACCACAGTAACCATCTTACTAGATATATGTCCCATAACATCATGCTATTGATCTCAAAAAACAGAACAGTAAGGCTGCTGCAGAGTACATGGACTCGGACTGGGGTACAGGATCTTGGGGAAAAGGGTGCAGAGGGAAAGCCCAGGGAAGAGCTGAAGACTGTGGTCAGAAGGGACTGGAACAAGTGTGTCAGATGGTTCAGAGGAAAATTAGGAGAGATCCTGTCTCCCAGACAGGGAGAGGTGACGGCTGATTAGAGGGACAGGCACATGCACATCAGTGTAGGTTCCCTGGAAACATCCTTATTCTTGACTTGCCTCATTCAGAAATAGGCAAAAGGTCCCCCATGCAACAAGCACACAGGAGCTCACACCACATACAGCCTGTGTCCAAATACAGTCATTCCAAGAGGTGCCCACTGACCTGCCAAACACCCACACACACCACGCACAGGTGCTGTCCTTGCCCTGCCCCACCTGAAAGGCACTCCTGCCAGCAGGAATTTTCACTCCATCCATGAGGAAGCACCTGCCCTGCAGCCAAGAATGCTCAGGCAGGAGGCAGACTCCAGACTTCTGGAGCCTCTCACCCGGCTCATGGCCATGGAAGATACGAGATTGCTGGGTCCAAACGGGACTTGGCAGACAACCAAGAACCCCTGTCTTTTCTCACCACAATCCCAGCAGCCTACCTGGTTCCTAGGACAGATGACAAGAGGAGGGATGTGGAGCTGGGAGGTGGTCCAGGACTTGAAGAATTCCTATGATCTCATCTGAGGACGGATGCTTGACCTTGAGGGTGTGATGAACCCTCTCTTGGGAAACACGTACATCCTCCTGCACAGATGACTCAGAAAAGTGGCTCAGCAGCTTCAGGAACTCTTGGGTCTCCTCAGCAGGTCCTCAGTGAGGACAGTGCCATTCAGTTGGACGGGACCATCTGCTCAGAAAGTTTGAGAGCATGATCCAGAGAGAAAGGATGGGGCTCTAGGACCCAAGAGGGAAGAAAAGAAGCAGCCACCTGCTTGGCTACTGCTCTCTGTCACTCCAGGGCCACTTATAGGGCTCAAGGCCTATAGGAAGGTCTGGCACTTTATCAGTATAGCCATGGCATTGGTAGGGGATAGTGACAGACAGGCAGCTGGTCAGTGTCATTCACTTATGGTTGGCCAGTTAGACAAAGGGGAAGGTGGAGAAACAAAGTTTCAGGGCATGACAGAGTTGGCCAAATGTCTGTGAGGTCTAGAACAGAGAGGAGATGAGGGACACAACTTCCCAGGCAGAGGCATCTGCTGGCACTTGCTTAAGGATGCTGGGTGGAACAGCTGTCTCTTGCTAGGTGAGAGGGCTGAGAAGGTGGCATATTCTCTTTCCTCAATCTTTTAATGGAAAAATTAATCCTGGAACTCTTATAAGAGGCCACTGATGGAAAACAGCTTCAGAGCCATTCTCTGAGCAAGAGTGACAATTGTGGACTTTGTGTGATTGGAAACAAATTCTATTATATGTAGGTTATTATGTTTGTATATATTGGAAGAAGTATTGCTCAATGGAAAGACATTCAGAAATGCCTCCAATTTCTACAAAAGAGCCTTTCCACTCACCTGGAAGTAGATGGGTAGGCAATCACATCTTCAAGAGCATTCCAGAGGTCAAGGAAGCTCAGAAGAGGAGATAACTGGAACAGGAGTTGGTATGGCTCTCAGTAGGTGATGGTGATGCTGCTAGGGGTGACCAATGGCTTGTCTGTGGGGGTCAGGGCTACTACAGACTGAGTCTTCACCCTCTATGGGTCACAGGGAATGGATGGTTCAAATCAACTGGATAAAGTGGGCAGATAATTAAGACTAAATTTAAATACAAATCCAACCCCAATCCCAAAAGACTTTGAGGAGGCCTGGTGAGTCCAATCTAAAAGTCATCTCTAGGAACAAATGGAGGCAAAATCAAGTAATTCTTGAAAAATAGAGGAGAGGGACTTGTTCTTCAATATGTACAAAATCATTGTAAAGCAAAAACAATAAAAACATAACCCTCTTTAGCACAATTAAGAATCAGTCCAGTAAAACAGAACAAAAATCAGTAAGAGCAGCAGCACAAATGCATTGAGATCACAAACCAGCAGGGTGTGGTGGCATATGCCTATAATCCCACCAACATGGGAGGCTGGGGCAAGAGGATCTTAAGTTGGAGGCTAGCCATAGTAACTTAGAGACTTTGTCAAAAATAAAAAATAAAGCAACTCTGGGTTTCATCCCCAGTACCACAAAAATTAATAATAATGATAATAATAATGGTGGCAAAGAAGAGAAAACCCAATGCAACTCCAGGATGGAAGCAAAGCAAATACAGCTCTGCCATGATTTCTCTCACAAACCCCTCACAAGAACCCACACTGGCCCTCCCCTGAAAAACCAAGCTGGACCACATGGTGGGGTGGTGACCAGTATCCAGGGAACACAGGCCAGCCCTGGGGGCTCAGCAATTTAGTACAAGATAAAGACAGTATTTCAAATCAGGAACAAAAAAAGATGAATTCATTAAATGGCGTGAGGACAACTAGCAATTCGCTAGGAAAAGACTAGATCCTTAAATCAAGCCATAGCTTATTTTAAAAATGAAAAAAGGAAGCTAGGTCTGGTGCATATGACTATAGGCCCAGCTACTGAAAAGCCTGAGGCAGGAGGACATCTGACTCCAGGAGTTCAAGACCAGCTTGGGCAGGCAGCACAGTGAGACTCAGACAAAGGTCAAAAATTCATTTATTTTTTAAAGGATTTTTTTTATATAAAGAGAAAGCAGAATACTTAATACATAACTAGGTTCCCAAAGGAAATTCCCTGAATTATATTTCTTTCACACAAGAAATAATACCTCCTCATGACTTGGACATTTACAGAACAGAAAACAACTGCTGAAATAACTTTCTCCCGAAATTGCCACAGATAACACTTGTGAATGACGTAATTGGGGGACTGGGAACTGGGAACTGAACCCAGGCCTCGTGCATGCTAAACACACTCTCTACCACTGAGTTACACTTTAGCCCCTGAATTACATTTTTAAAAAGGTATCCTTCCTCAAAGTTAGGATGTCTTATAGCTCCAAGAAACCAAGGACTCTTAACTCCAACAGGCTGGGATTTCCTCAATACTGAGCAGCAGCAGAGCTGATCCACTGAGCCCTGCCCACATGATCACTCTGCACCAGGAGTGAGTGAAGTCTTCCATCAGCTCACCAGTCTCCACCCACCAGCCCTGAGTCACAGGATGCAACCATGGTGATACCCATGTGCTCCATGATTTTGCCTAAATGCATTAGGGGCTGCGATGTTAGCAGGTTCTAAAATCCTACCATTCATTCTGCCTGTGTTAGCTCATAAATTATTTTG
>PVHX01021438.1:0-29788 GCA_004024805.1 Geosciurus inauris
CATGTTATAATTAAAATATGTCAAAACACTGGGAATACAAGAGGATTTATTTTACCTGATGAAGTGTTTCTACAAAATTCCTATTGCCAGCATAATACTAAATGGCTAAAAGTGAATGCTTTCCAACCATGATCAGAAACAAGGCAAAGATGTATACTCCTACAATTCTTTTCAAATAATGCTAGACGTCCTATCTTTTTAATAAGTAATAAAAGACATCCAGAATGAAAAAGAAGTCATCATTATCCACAAATAGCATGACCACAAATGTAGAAAATACTAAAGATTCTACAAAAACTAGTAAAATAAATTAGTGACTCTAGAAATCTTACAATATTTCAGATTAATATACCAAAATAGTATCTACATGCACTAGAAATAAGCATGTGAATAATATTTTTTAAAAAAGATGCTCTGTTTAAAATTCCATCAAAATATATAGGAATAAATTTAGTAAGATAGATATAATTTGGTACCCTGAAAAATCACAAAATATTTTTGAGGGAAATGAAATAATAAATAAAGGTAAAGACACATATGTTCATGAATTGAAAGATTCAATATTGTTAAATGGTAATTCTTCCCAACTTGATCTATGGATTTAATGTAATGCCAATCACAAAGTAAATACTTTTAGAAGAAATTGATGAGTTGAATTTAAGTCTACATAGAAAAGGACACAGAACTGTCAATTTTACAAAAGTTTTGCACTGATTTCAAGATTTATGAGCAACAGTAATTACGACAATGCAGTACTAATAAGAGAGTAAGAATGTAACTTCAAAGAACCTAATAGAAAGTCCAGAAATAAACTTGCACTTATATATGATTATTTCATTTTCAAGGTGCCAAGATAAGCTGATGGAGAAACAATTTTCAATAAATTATGTTGGGAAAATGGATATCCATAAAATAAAATAAACCTTGAGATTTACCTCACACCACACAAAATAACAAAATACATCATAGATTCAAACATAAGAGATAAAATGGTAAAACTTCTAGAAGAAAACATAACAGAAATATGGCTTTGTGTTAGGTAAAAATTTACCATGTGGCACACAAGAAGCACAATCCATACAATAAAAAATTGATATAATGTACTTTGTGAAAATTAGAACCTTAGGTCTCTGAAAACCATAGTAAAGAAAATGAAGACAATTGAATATTTCATAAATCAATAATACAAGACAAACAACTCAATTTTAAAAAGTGAAAAAAAATTTAAGCAAATATTTCACAAAAGAAAATATACAAATACCCAATAGGCACATGGAAAGGTACTCTACATCAATAGTCACTATGAAAATACAGACTAATCTACAAGGGACTATAACTACTTGTCCATTAAAATGCCTAAAATTAAAAATACAGACAAAACAAGTGGTCCTCAGAATGTAGAGCCACTAGAACTCCCATACTACTGACAGAATTATACATTATTTGAGTCCCTTTGTTCAATTTGGCAATTTATTTTCTTAAGTTATATGTAATTACCATATGACCCAGCAATCCTACTCCTGGCTTTTACTCAAAAGACATGAAAACATATTTCCAAAAACCCCTATAAGCATACACTGTAAACTCATAGCACTATTATACAGAATAGTAAAAGTAGCAGCATGACAATCATCATCAAATAGTGAATAGATCAACAAATTTTGGTATAGTCATATAATAAAAATTAATAAATTAAAATGCAAGCAATATTGTAGATAAATATCAAGAAAATTATGCTAAATTTACAAAGTAAGTCACTATAATCCCAGTGACTTTGGAGACTAAGGCAGTAAGATCAAAAACTCAAGGCCAGACTGGATAACTAGGAGAGACGGGATCTCAAATGAAAAATGAAAAGGACTCCTTGGGTGTTTGTCTCTGGGTTCAATCTCCCACTACAAATAAATAAATAAATAAATAAATAAATAAATAAATAAATAAATAAATAAGACAGAAAAGACAACCAATTGTATAACTCCAAGACAAAACTACTATAATGGAGAACTGATGAGTGATTGACTAGGGCCAGAATCAGGGGAGAAGATGAAATGCAAGGAGAGTACAAAAAGTACTATAATTTGATTGTGGTAATTAGTATATGACAACATACAATTTCCATAATTTATCACATAGCTCATTTAAAATTGGTGACATTTATTGTT
This sequence comes from Geosciurus inauris, assembly GCA_004024805.1. Lineage (NCBI taxonomy): Eukaryota > Metazoa > Chordata > Mammalia > Rodentia > Sciuridae > Geosciurus > Geosciurus inauris. Next base: position 2,163 of record PVHX01021438.1, read on the forward strand.
TGCAAATTATACCCCAATAAATGGGGAGCCATATACAGAGCACTACTGAAATCCATTAAAGGGGGCTCAAGTTTTGCCTGTTGAAATACTGGAGGGCCTTTTAGCATTTTGGAAGCGAGTATAAAAGGGAAGAAGTAGATATGAGAAGGTTTAAAGATAAAATTTCTAGGATAAGTTGACAGATTACTTAAGGGAGAAATTAATGAAGACTTCCATATTTCTGGTTTAGATGCCTGGTTTGTATGACTTTCTCTGAAAATAAGAACACAACTTGAAGGATAAATTCCTGAATCTGAGGATAAGCTTGGTTTTTAGCATGTTTGTTTTAAGTTGCATTTTGGACATTTGGATGCCCAGTAGGCAGATGAACATAACAGTCTGGAGTTCAAATGAGAGGTCCAGGTATGTATTTGGTTATTTCCCCTCTTTTATTAGGATGACCAACTTTCATTTTATTTTGATTTTCCAAGTTTAGTTTTGTTAGTGCAAATGACTAAGATCTTAAAGGGTAAGCATGATGAATATCCTTCTAATTATACTTTTTTTCAACAGTCATAAGTTATTCTATAATTTTAAAGCTTATTCGATCTGTGCAAATTCAAATGAACTACCAAGGAGTTCCCTAGGAGAAATGTGGAGCTCATCAATGATGAAGGTTTCCTGTTTTAGCACATTTGAATTATGTACGAAAATTGATCTATTTTGGAAAGGGTATTTCGTGGAATGAATATAAACAAAGAAGAAAAGAAAAGAGATTGCCTGAAATCAAATTTCCAAAGGACCAACTCATAATACCATTTGGTAGAAATGCATCAAAGGACTGTGGGCTAAACCTTCTCTGTCACACAGAACTCAAAAACAAATGTATTTATGTAAAATTTCATGAGCTTTAAACTGTTCAGAGGGAAAAAAAGATTCAGAAGGTGAAAGTAGAAGTAATAGATAAAGACTTAACTAACTTCTTCCCAAATATAGACTAAATTTGGATTTCGAATATTTTACTTATATTCTTATCTCCATGCCTACATATGGACCTTTGTTAATGACATAATCACCAGGAAGTGGTCATATATGTTACGTATTAGTGTAGAGTATATAACTGTACTGCCACATTTAATGATCAGGAATCTAGTACAAAGGCACCATATGAGCACAAAAAATGAGCCTCATGCAAACCTTAACACATTACACATCATACATCATACAACACATTTTCATCCATATAAACTGTGGAACAGCTAATATTTGGTATTAACTCCACTAAATACACCTAAGTCAAACATTCACTAACTTTCCACTCTTAACTCCTGTCACTTTACTCATATATTAATTAAAATCACTAAACTTTCAGTATATAATGTACTTTTGAAATCAACTGTAAAATCCATCCCTGAATTTGTAACAATAAATATCATCACTACCTCATCTACTTTAAACACCAAGAACACTTTATAGGGTTGGTCATATAATATTTATAATTGAGTATTTACATCAAGTAAAACATTATCCTTGCCAAGCTCTATGCCAGAAATGTAGAAACATGTTAAACTATACATAGGAATTAGCAAGAATCTTATAAACAAGAAAGCATACTCTACACATATACAAAGAAGAAACACACACACCTCTCTTTTCTATTGCCATTGCTGATATTCCAGCTCAGGCCTCATCTCTTCAAGCTGAGATTATTGCAACATATACAGTTCTAGATACTCCTCATTCCCACTTACCTTCTCCAATATAATCACCCAGAACTCCAAGATAAATCTGCTTAAAATTCCCATTCCAGGATCAAAAGTTCAAAAGACCTCCCTTGGCTTTCAATCCACTACAGAATCAAGTTGAAACTCCCATCTGGAAAGGAACATTCTAACCCCACCTATTTTTTCCAGCTTCACCTTCAGCTCCTAAGTGAATTATTCCTTCACTACCCATTATGCAACATACCTTGTCTTAAATCACATCTGTTTTGATTATATTTGCATGCCAACCTACACTTGTTTATTTTCACTCACCAACTGTCCAATTACTACACACAATTCAAGTCATATATTAAAAGGCATCTCACCCAAGTATACCCAAGCACAGTATCTGAATATATATATAGTAGTATCTGTATATATATAGTACTGTATATATATATATATATATATATACTATATATATATAGTAGTATATATGTCATATATATTATATATATTTGGTTAATGGAATTGAATTCATACAAATATGGGAGAAGTGTGATAAAGGAGAAGGAGCACTTAACTAGAACTCACGTAACCTGAGTTCTAATGACAGCTTAGTCATTCATTTCAGTTATCTGGGTTTTGGTTACTTCGTCTATAAAATAAGGATAACAAAGCCAGCCTTAGCAATGGCGAGGCGCTAAGCAACTCAGTGAGACCTTGTCTCTACATAAAACACAAAATAGGGCTAGGGATGTGGCTCAGATAGCCCTGAGTTCAATCTCTAGTACCAAAAATAAATAAATAAATAAATAAGGATAATATCTGCTTTGACAATCTTATAGAATATTTTAAGGATGAAATTAGAAATTCAATGTGAAATTATTTCAAAACACACAAAAATTTGTTACATTGATTGTGATTATGATGTACACATGCATATATGGAATTGTCTAGCTTTAAAACATTCCCCATTAAAGACACATGGTAGGGGGTACTCAGACATTGATATCCGACAATTATCTGTTTTCACATACATCTATATGAGTAGACTGAGACACATAATGCTCCTACACAATAGCTAAATATTTTTATTTTATTTTAGCTAACACTTTTTAACCTACCAAGGCTTATTTTCTGTTCCTAACAAACACATACATAGAGTCTCTAGATGGAATAATAAAAAGTCACATTATAACATCACTTGAGTTTGTTTGGCATTTCTATCTGATTGAGTTCCTCCCAAAAGACATTCCAATTCTAAGAAGTGCACTACAAGCCCAGAAGGAGTCTGCTCAAGTAGATTATGTTATAAACAAATGGTATAAGGAAGAGTGGGAAATAAAAAACACTTAATCCTTGTTAACATTTAACATAGTGAGATAAAACTATATATTACTTATTTCTATAATTGAGATTCATGTACTATAAGAGATAAGAATGTACTTTTAAATGACTTCATTGTAGCTTGATAAAGTATTTTCACTTTTCTTAGTTATCTATACATTACTTACCTAATTAACATATTCAGCAAATAACATATGAGTTTGTTTAGTGTCTACAGCCAAGATATTAGGAACAAGCAACATGTGTTATTACATGTAATGTTCAGGTGTTAGATAAAAGTTAGAAGATTAACAAAAAAGAGTAATAATTATGGCATTTAAAAGAATTAGACCATCATGTCAACATAAAATAATATAAACACTTTTTCACTAAAAACATTACTTCCAAAGAGAAAAGAAATTAAATCAACCTTGTAAAAATATTAGTAAACATACAAATATACTTCTGGGGTGTTATGTTGCACAGAATGAATTGATCTATTGATAATTTATGATCTCATTTCACAAATTACAATAAAGAATCTTGTCTCTTAAACAGATTTTGGACTTTAGTTGAATAAAGGGGCATCTAGACTTGCTTCTCAAGATTGACCATTTGTACATACCATTTATCCCATCTTCTCAATAATTCATTAGTTAAAATTTATGTTAATACCTACTATGTGCTACAACTGGCCAGATGAAAAAAGATTCTAAAAATAAATAAGTTGTTAACCTACATTTTCAAAGTGCTCAGAGTCTGGATTGGTCCCCAACTTCATTGTACATCAGAAGCACCCAAATGGCTTGTTGAAACAGGTTTCTAGGTCCTAATCTCAGAAGTTTTGATTCAGTAGGTTTGGGAAGAATCATGAGTATTTGCAGTTCTAACAAGTTTCCAAGTGATCCAGTGCTGCTACACTAGGAACTGCACTTGGAAACCGTCTAGTATAATAGGTGGAAACAGACTTGTTAATAGAAATAAAGGGCACTTCAATAAGTGAAATGATAAATGAATATTAAGTGTTATAGAACAGAAAAAGGAGTGACTAAATTTTCATGGGGAAAGTCAAAGAAAACTTCACAGAGGAGATGTTAGATAAGCAAGGAGACGATACTGTAGCAGAATTATTCATCTTCAGTTGAATTTCAAGCTCATAAATAAGGATTGAATGGTAGATTATGGCCAGAACATGGAAGAACTTTTCATGTCATGTTAGGGAGTTTCAACTTCATCTTGTGGACAATAGGTAGTAAAGTTTTATATACATGTTTGCATGATAAGATTTGTGCATTTGACTACTTAGAGCAGCTGTAGTAAGGAGAGGACAGAGAAACTACATAGATAAGTAAAAATAGATGATAAATGTACTATGACCATGGTAGTAAGGATGGCAAAGGAGATTGATTCATCACTTATCAATGCTTTCCTATATGAAGCCAATGAAGCTACTTTTCACAAGTCACACCTGTTTCCTACAAATAGGTTGAGCAATTAAATGTAGTTTAAATCTAAACTGCAGCCCCTACTTGTGTGGCAATATACATGGTTGCTGTGCTATTGGAAGATTTCATATTACATCTTTAATTGTGGGCATTTAGCAGGCAGTCTCTTATTATTAAGATACTGCTGACTTTTATTGTCAAAGTGGCCACGGGACAAAGCTAATAATTACCAGCACCAGAAGCAGCTTGTGGTTTATATTACATTGAGGTAAATTACACTGGAATTAGAGTGGATTACTTTTATCAAATGGGGAATAAGCTGTTAATTAACTCCCCGCTGTAGCAATCTTTTTCTGAGCTTGCAACTGTTATTAGGTCTAGATTAAACTGTTGAATTAATTTCCCACTTACTTACTATTTCAAGAGTTTTTAATTTACCTGGCAGCAGTTTTAATGGGAAATTGTATTAGTGAGCATAAATTGTTTTTGGGAAGGGTAAACAGTTTGTGATAATGTTTATTAAGTCGTTTTGTTTGAGCAAAAATATAATTGCAGTTTTAATTAGTGCATGGTTGTTGGAGTATTAGGTTTGAGATTACATTATGGTTTTCTGAGAAAACAATCACTAAGGTAATCCCAGCATTTATAACTGATAGCAAATATAAAAGCTATGTCAATATGGCATTGACTTGGATTTTGTGCCATATTTGAGGAAGGAAAATGGGAAATTATCTTAATGTTCTTCCATCAATTATCTTCAGGTTTATTGGCTGCTCCTAAATATAACTGTCCGCTAAAACAGGTCTGTTGTCATAATATTTGTGAAGGGCTAACTGACATAATTAAAAATCTAGGAGGTGCAGATTCCTTTAACAGAAAAATGTGGAAATGAAGACATTTTATTCAGATAATCAATTAAATTTTGTGATTTATTAATTGTTATAATGTCAATGGTATTGTTTATCTTATAACACCAATAATGATCATACATTTTAATTGAAAAGTGGTTTACAGAAGTGGGTCAAAGGATATTGAACTTAAATAGAGACTTTAGAGATAGCATCACATATTGAGAATTGAGTTCTAGAGAAAACAACGGACTTGAACGAGGACATAGAGCTAGTAAGTATTTGAAATAAGACAAATGTGGGGATATTTTCATGACTACATATGCTCTCTTGGCCCAACATTTTGTGTTCTATTTCTTTTCCTAATTAAATAATGTTGAACAAGGTTCATAAATTAAAAAATATATTGTATTTTAGGGGGACTGATATATCTCAATATATTCTGAACTCTTTCCCTGTGAAGTTTTTAATATATGTTTAAATTAACATTATTCCTGTTTTCAATTGTATGGTTATTTTATTTATTCACAGATGTTATTTTATATATAAACCAGATAAAACTACTAACGGGACATTCAAGGTGGCAAAATAAATTTAAGTAGCCAAGACCATAAAATCAACATAGGATTTTTCTTTAACATTTATTTTTAAATCCAGAAATATTGTGATGCTTTTTCTCAATTGGTATAGAAAGAATAAAGATAATAATAAAATTTTCTTAAAATTAGGTAAACAGCTTTGACATAATAAAAATTATCTACCATTTTGCAAAAATTCTATTGTCACTATCCTGAGTGCCTATATCATATATTATAAAATGCTATTTCAGAAAAAAAATGCTATCCACCTACAAAGGTGGATATAAAAAAACTAAATATCCCTTATTCTTTTCCTTTAGAAACAGCTAAATCTGAAGCAAAATAGAGTCTGCAGCAAAATACAGTCATGATATTTAAATCCTCAACATATTCCTTTCAAGTTATCTTTTGGCCACTCATAATTTCTATCTTTCATTCCATTGTATACAGTATCATATTTTTATTACTTCTTTCCATCTACTCTCTAATAAATATTGAATTTTGAATGAGAAATTAAAATAAGAAACATGCATCCATAATAAAATGCAATTATGATACTGCCAATATATCTTGTAATCATTAGGAAAAATAACTTGTAAAAGCATATTTCTGGAAGGTCATGTGCCTGTTTTTCAATGGCATGTTCATTACTTTTATTTAAACCAGAGCTTCCTAAGCTTTGATATAAACTATTTTGGATTACAAACTTGAAAACCAAAGTTTATTTATGTATATGTGTGTATATATGTGTCTATATCTGTATATTTACACACAGTTCAAACACATGTATATATAAATACATATACACATACATTCATAAAATATCTATGTGCATACATAAACTACTTGATTAATTTGGTATGTATATATATATATTATATACATACATATAATTCAGGCAATATTAAATCAGTAGATTAAATATGACAAATACACCATACATGTTGAGGTTTCAGAAACATTGACATGATGAGATATACTGTCTGATTATAAGAAGAAAAGGTCTTCACCTGACACAACATTCTTAATCCATTTTTTAAACCATTTACCACTCATAAGAACTGTATAATTATGATAGCATTCCACATTCTTTCATAGTGAAATTGTGTTGTTTCCTCAAAATGGAAAAAACAATCACATTGTCACAGATTACTTGGGGAAGAAGAAAAAGCCAAAACCAAATTTTATTGAAAATTCAACATCTCAGACAGCTACTAATACAGTTAGTTATTACAAATATCTGACCATCCTTGAGAAAGGAAAAGTAAGAAAATACCACCTCAATTCTAAAAACTGAAAAACAAGGAAACTAAAGAAATTATGCAATAATGACAAAGCTTGCCTTCTGAAATATTAACTCATTGTATAGTGTCTTCAAAATATATTTTCAAAGCCCACTCACATGTTATGATGTTTAATTTTAGGTGTTAACTTGACAATATTAAGGGATAACCAGATAAACAGCTAAAACATTATATTTGTTGGTGAGTCTGTGAAGTTGTCTTCAGAAGCAATTAGCATTTGAATAACTATACTGAGTTAAGGAAGATTAACCCTCACCAATGTCAATCTGTTGAAAATCTAAGTAGAAAAATGTAAGGCAGAGGATGGACAAGTTTACTTCCTTTTGAGCTGGAACATCCATCTTCTGCCATCAAATACCTGAGCTCCTAGTTTTGTACCATTAGACACATGGACTTATACTGGTGCCTTCCTTTGGTTGTCAGATCCTGGTCTCATACAGGGAATTAATTATTCCATCAACTCTCCTGATTTTCAAACCTTAGAATTCACACTATATAACCCTGGCTTTCTTGGATATTCAGCTTGCAGACAGCATATTATGGGATTTCTTGAACTCCATAACTTTGTGAGCCAATTTGCATAACAACTTTCCTGATATCTAAATCTCTATATATCATATTGTTTCTGCTTCTCTGGAGAACTCTGACTAATACACATTTCTCACCTAGTTTTATTTTCTCAGTGGCCTATAGGCAGAAACTATAACCCCCATTTGAAAGATGAGGAAATGTTACAATAAAGATAAGTGATTTACCCCATTTCAAAATCTGGCTGGAGGCACACCAGGAAATAGAAATGACCCACACTTTATAAAAGTTCTATTTTTCACATTGACTGACAGATGCCATTTTGGGGATTTTCTTTTGACCAATGTTTAGAATTCAAGAAAAGTAATGTAGCATGGTTAATTAAGAACATCAGCTGGGGCTGGGGTTATGGCTCAGTGATAGAGTGCTTGCCTAGTACTTGTAAGGCATTGGGTTAGAATCTCAGCACCACATAAAAAATAAATAGCAAACTAAAGGCATTGTGTCCATCTACAACTAAAAAAAGAGAGCATCATCTTAGAAAAAGTAAGATATACTTGGCATTAGTGCACTACCAGTGTGACTTCTTAGAACCTGTTCCCTCTTCTATAAAGCAGATAGTAAATGCTTACCTCATAATGTCCTTACAAGAGTTAAATATGACAACAGATATAAAGAACCTAGTACAGTTGCTGGCATACAGTAAGCACTTGTTGATCTGTTTCTATTATTTCTATGTGACTATGTTAACATACTTTTTAAATTAAGAAGAATTATCTATTCTTACTGAAGAGCAGGAAATAATTTTATTTCAAGGTCATAAGTGAGAATTAGCTGCTCCTATTGAGTGGCTATCTTCTGTAAAATACAGTAACCCTTCCTCTACTCAGGGCTTTTATCACCTTGTCCTCCACTAGCAAAATCTGGCATTCTGTTAAACATTGAAATCAAAAGAGTGCATGCAAACCCCCTGATTTCTAGGATTCTGTGAGAGTTCTATTATTAAAATGAATAAAGGCACCCTAAGATATACAGAGGATGCATCTAACTTAGCAAATATCTCACTTATACTCATTATAACTTAAAATATTTGGGGAGATTGTGGGACCAATTAGTTACTGCACAAATTATAGCTTCTGTATTGGTTGGGAAATCACACCAGTTACATCTCATTAAGATATTATAGATTCTGCCATTAAAGTATATATTAACTTAGTAAACATGTTGGGTTTAAAAATTGAAAATAAATGATGTTTCACATGATATCAGCATTATTCCCTCTTACATCTCATTAAAATCAGGAGGGATGGACCCATTAAACATTGTCACTAGCTTTGAAGAGTTTACAATGCATTTTTTAAAATGCACACAAACATAAAAACATTCAACTTGAGTTTATTCAATTAGTTTTAGTTTCTAATTTATAAAGTTCTTACAATTTAAGCAAAAGAAAATGAGAATTAAAATGTGTTTGAAGACAAAATGTGCTGACACCAAGAAGAGTGTTATGGCCTTTTTAATACACGAGTAATTTTAAAAATAATAGGCTTAAAATAGCAAAAATACTAACAGTTTTTACTAAATTACACTTTTATTGCATAGTTTCGGTTAGCACTTTTTTCTCTCAGAGATACAATTTTTACTTTTATTTTTACTGGAGTAAATTATAAGATGATAGAAATAAGGAGAAGAATTGTTTCTAATGGTGGTTGACTGCCCAACTTATAGCATACAAAGCATTGTTGGTCTCCAGAATGATTTGATCTTGTAAATACTTAAAAAATTAACTCCTTAGAGCGTATGTGAGCTTTAAAACACATTTCTCACATATGGAAAGACATATCTTTCTACAAAACTCATTACTTTTACATTTAATATAGACAAACTCAAGAATTACAAATAATAAAATGTTTTCAGCATGCATGTGATTTTGGATAACTTTGAAGTCATTAGAAGTATGCTGTGGTATTATTTAAAGTATTATGCTACAGCATGAGGAACCTGTTACACTGCAGGTGTGCAGAAGATTAATTCCACATGTTATTAACCATCTGGGTTATAAACAGTGGATGAATAATACTTTTGGTGACAATGAAATATATTTAACTGATAAGAAAAAAGTTATCAAACTCATAAACTAGTTCACTATACCCAAAATAGCAATTGCTTTCCTTCATTTTCCAAGGAAATCACCCCCTAATTCTATAATGTAGCAGATATTAATATTATAACAATTGACACAAAACAAAGAAAACCCAACAAGAATAGTACCAACTATAATAATAGTTCACATCATTCAAATCACTATCACTACAATTCAAATTATATATAATATAATGTATTATATATTATATTATATATAAAGTCATGAGGTATAAACAGGGCAAGTATGACTATCTATATCTAACAAATGAGAAAAATATTCCTTGAGAATATAAATGATGTACCAGAAATTCAATTTAATTGATCATCAGTAAGGAACAAATCCAGTCTTATTCTATTGCATTGTAATGCCATAAAAAAAAACAGAAGAAATATCATGATACTTTCCAAGTTATAATAGAAACTACCTAGCATAACTACTTCCTCTTGTTCAGTGCCCCCCAATCCATAATTTATAGGTAAAATAATATATATACCATCATTTATTTCATAAAATGCAAATTACTTGAAGATAATAATGTGCCCACAAAAAATCTGTAGTGGTACTTTCCACATATTATATTGTTTTATCTCCAGTATATTCATGGTAAAAAATTATAACAAAATGAATTAATCATTGAAAATCTAATAAGAAGGTAGCTGAAATTTGTGTATTTTGCTGCTATTTTTGCTCTTGGTATTATTATATATGGATAGACTGTTACGTCTATTTTTTGTCATTGTATGAAGGCATCCTCTAGATGATAGCATTACACCATACATGTTGATGCTTAGGGAAACAATAACAAACCCTATACCAAAGAATCAAAACTATTGTAGTAACTTATTTTAATGTTTTCATTGGTGCATTATAATTATACATAATAGTGGGTTTTGTTGTGACATATGTGACATATTCACACATGCAAATAACGTAATTTGCTCCATTTCATTTTCAGTGCTGCTTCTTTCCCTCTATTCCTCCCTTCCCCAGTCTTCACCCTCTATTCTACTGGTCTCAACTTTTCATTAATGTTCATAAAATTTTACATAATACAAAATGCATTAGTCATCAAATGTTTCTAAATTAGCTCCATTAGAAAATTTAAGTGTACAGCATGCCCACACAGTGTCAAAAATAGTCCTGAGGTAGTTACTGAATGGGGTGCTCAGTACTCAGACAAGTATAGTGTTTATTTTTCTTATCATTATACATGAGTCATTTTTACATGCCAAATATAGTTAAAGAATGATTTTTAACTGATAGTCAAAAAAGGCTGTTTTCTATCAAGAATACCTAAGAAAACTGGAAATGGGAATGAGTAGCCTATTCACATTTGACCCTTATAGTTGAGTGTGTGAGATGAATCACACCCAATACCAAGATAGATCTAATCTACCAACCTACTAAATCTCTAAACTCACCTACTTATGTACGTTCTTTTTCTCTTTAAAATACACTCTATTCACAAAATTTGTCTGTTGTTTGTTCCCTGATTGTATACTATTCTGTGAAAAATCAATATATGTTTAGTTATTAAAATGTACTATATAAATAACAATAAACATCATTATATTGAGAACATTTTTGTTTGCCTGTGGAACTTTCAATGCTGTCAAGCTGCTAACATACACTGAATAAAAAAATTGGGAAAATCTATTATACATAAAAAAGAAATAACAACCATTGGATTAGATTAGATTCATACTAGCTTTAGACCCTGTGTGTAACAAATCTTTCTATAAATTTAATGAAGCCATTTCTCAATTAAATTATAGTACATTTTATTCTATAAGCAGCTATAGTCAAGCATACCATGTATTTTCATAGCATGAATTTGATTGTTATTTATAATTTTTTTAAATGTTCAAAATTTCTGATTAAACCAATTCAAAGTGTTTTGCATTTTAATCTTTCCTAAGAAGAGGCCCATCCTTAGCTCTCTCATTAGTTGTGCTGCCTGGGGTGTTCTGAAATAATGTCAGTGCCTAATACACTGAAAAGAAACATATCATTAAATATGTCTTAGTAATTTACATTGTGACGATATAGAGAAAATCTGGGGTACATGTAGAGCCAGTTTATAGCTATTTTAGTCATGGGAATGGTGAAGATCAATGATTGGTACAATGCTTTAAACTTTTTAGCTCCAATTAAACATTACAATTGACTCCATATAAGAGAATCTGAAATGAGGTGGCCTGCTATGTACTATATGCCTCTTTATTTTCAAGTCAGAAAAGTGTTGAATTGAAAGGTATTGGCTATGAAAGAAGGGGGCCAATAAATAATGTTAGAATTCATTTCTACACACATTAAACTCCAAAAGGACTCATAAATCAATTTATTCATATAGAGATTAGTTGGCTTAATAACTAAAATAACTGTATAGTTTATGTTTCAAACAAGGGCAGTTTTAAGAATAATAAAACACTAACACAGTCAGAACATAAAATAGGCAGAGACCAAGAATATTCCAGGAAAATGAATCATCCTAGTTATAACACGCAGAGATCCTCCTAAAATTAAATTGATAGGGAATCATGATGCACTGGAAGAAGGCTTGGAATCAGGAAGCACTGGAAGAAGGCCTGCAAAAGTTCAAAGATTCAAGGCTACACACACACAGATCACATTCTCAACCAAACATTTATTTCAACCATTTTCACAAGATATAAAATAGGTTGTATTTATTTCATCAGAAAAAGATCATATGTTCAGTAGAAAGGAAATATCAACACAGATTACTGATCCACTGAAACAAACTGTTCTGCTACAGAAAGAATTAATTTAGAATTGCCTATTTAAGAGATACAGTATCCAATATCATGCTTTTCTAATGTAACTCATAAGTGGAAAACACAGTTTTAAGGTAGTTAGATGTGAAATATTGACAGAAAGTCTCCCTGGTGATATTTAGCAATGTTGCAAATCCTCAAGGGACAGAGACATTGCTCTTATGCCTTGAAATAAAATTGTTTGTTACCTCAATTGGTGAGTTTTAATCAGTTCCAAAGTTAGTCAAGAATGATAGCCAAGACCATGGTACAAAATGCTGTGAGCATAACAATCAGCAATACTCTGTATGAGTTAGGTATGCTGTAATATTTCAATGATGCCTTTAAATTCTAATGGTTTCAAGCTGCTCCAAACTCCTGCAGCAATCAAAAATCATCTGTCATGGGACCAAGGGCTATGAACATCATGTCATAGCCTCTCTGCTATTAGATTTATTGGAGGGTAAAACATGTCATTTATGCATCAACTCACAGGAGAAAAAAGCAATCCCTATGAAGTTAATCTAATAATAGACTGGAAAGCAATGATTACCGTTTCATGTACACTAGCTATTTGTAGCAGTGGTTGGCCTAATTCTGCTGCCCTCACTTGTCAGAGCTTTGGGATTAACAAGTGTTTAGCTCAAAATCTATTGGGAAACATCAAGAAATAGTTTAATGAGTAACAAATCCTTCATTTCTTGCCACTAAGAGGACTTCACTTTCCCATTCACTCCTTCACTTTTTAAAAGCTTGTTGAAGGTCTTATTTTCCTTGTAAAACAAACCTGAAAGTATTAATTCTTGTAGATTCACAATAACAAGATCATTTTTACAAATAATTCAATCATTTCTAAAACAGTGATCTAACCTTTAGCCAGTCTTTTAGTAAAGAAACCAAACACTTGACAGTTTTCACCATTGACCTCCTTATCAGGGATTATCTTCTCCACCTAACTTTGATAAAGTGAAAGCAGTTTTAACCCATACAATGCCTTTTACCTGTATAAATCTCTTGAGCAGGAATCTGTTCCTCCAGGAAAACCAACAATGTTAGACTGTCACAACCTGAGAAGAGCACAGATACATCAGAACGTGGCCTGGTTTGTTCTATTTGGTGTTTTTTTGCTGGTTTTATATTTGTTTTTGTTTTGTTTTGTTTTTCCTTTTTATTCAATAGAATTTTTATTGAAACACTAAACTGAAAGAATAGTCAATTATACTACAGAGTACTGCATTATTTTACACATACACTTAGGATACAAATATTTATACAATCTTGCCAAGGAGAAAAAATAAAACATACTTATTTGAAATGAAGCTTTCTCATGGATAAATTCAATTTTGAATTTATTCTGTCATGAAATATTGTAAATTTTTGAAAATTTAAAATAAAATCACTCAAAAGTATCCTATTTGCATTGTCTTGAATACATTTTAGTAGCATTTATTTGCTTAAGTTTAAAAGGTCAAAATAAATATTTCAATATGATTTTATTAACATTACCAAAAAACTACAATGCTCAAGTTATATCTCACTAGTGTATAAAATTTAGCATTTAGTGATAAAATCCATTAAACCCCAAGGACTCTAATTATTAATTCCAATATTATTACAATTTTCTTTATGCATAAACAAATTTATCAGCCAGAAAAGTAAGCCACCTATTTTGTGAATGAAAAACAGTTTTCAAAGACACTTAATGATTGAGTGGCTTTTTATATTCTTAACATAAATTTGTTCATATCTTAAAGGTACATACTGAAGGATTAACATATATTTCAGTTAAAGTAGTCTGACTCCAAAATTATTTATGTAAATTAAGTTTTAAATTGAAAACTAATTAATTTAACACATTAATATGCAAATATACATTTACTCCAATTAATAATTCTTATGAATGTATCAATAATCTAAAATATAGGTTTTATAAGATTGAATCAGTACTTTTGACTACACTTTTAGTGATTTTCTAGGTTAAAAAGCCTCACCAGAGCAGGGAGCGGTGGTGCAAGCCTGTAATCCCAGCGCTTAGGGAAACTGAGACAGGAGAATTGCAAGTTCAAAGCCTGCCTCAGCACCAGCGAGGAACTAAGCAGCTCAGTGAAATCTGTCTCTACATAAAAAAACACAAAATAGGGCTGGGGATGTGGCTCAGTGGTCGAGTGGCCTTGAGTTCAATCTCCAGTACCAAAAAAAAAAAAGCCTCATCAGGAGACCACAGTGATGCAGCCAACCAACAACAGACTAACACCCCTAAATCCATGAGGCAAAGTAAACCTTTTATCAAGTTGATTTTATCAAGATTTTGTCATAGCGGAAAAAAAAACCTGACTGATACAATATGCAAATATTGCCTATTCTTTAAAACTTTCATCCCAAGTTAGGATTTTCAATTGCTACTAAAAATAGTGCATGTTCCTATTATGTATAACCAA
Source organism: Geosciurus inauris (assembly GCA_004024805.1). Lineage (NCBI taxonomy): Eukaryota > Metazoa > Chordata > Mammalia > Rodentia > Sciuridae > Geosciurus > Geosciurus inauris. Next base: position 17,235 of record PVHX01021438.1, read on the forward strand.
TAAACATAAGTGAACAGAAAACTGCACACTACACAAATTATTTGTTAAACATTTTAAGATCATTCATACAAATGTTTTGTTTCAAATAACAGAAGCATTTAACATAGATATAAAGACTTTAAGGTGCACCTTAAATTTTCACAAACATGCACATAAAACTCTGTCCTTGATAATCTCAAAGTTAGAGAAACATGGGTTCAATGTGTCAGTAGTATTCACAGAGAAATATTTCCTAGCTTGTTAATAACAATGATAACAATGATTCTGTTAAGTATTAAATCTGGTCCAGAAATTTAAAAGTATATAAGAAACTACATAGTGACTTGCCTCAGAGATGCACAGAAAAGAGTATTTAACTAATAAACAGCAAATTATTTCTCACTTAAGAATTGAGAAATCTTGGTTAAATATGCATTTTGTCAAAGTTATATCCCTTGTCTAAAGCTAAATGTCTGTCTTCTATTAAGAAAAAATACTAGAAGTAAAATTTCATTAAAGTTCATCTTATTCAACCTTTTCTTTCCTATTGTGCCTCAGTTTTAAATCATGGGCATTGCATTGTACCAACTAAGAGAACAGATCATAAAAAATTTTGAATGTTCCCTAAATGGATTGTAATTCTAAAATATCTCAGCACTACTAGATCAAAAGGTTGCATATATAAAACTGCCCAAGAATACTGGCTGAATCACATTCACTAAGTGGATTAGCTGAAATAAGCATAATAAATGAAAGAGAATAAAATAAAAAACAATTTCACACTAACTGAAGGCTTGACTTATAGGAAGTGGCAGTTCTGATAGCCCAAGGCATAGAATTAGTTTTGCCACTCGATAATTTGACTGATTCACTCGAGTGGCCAGAAAAGGACATTTTCTGCCTGATTTCAGTGTAATCAAGTCACCTGCTCAGCAATTGCTAGGGCCAACTCAATTGCACTCCACTAAGCACTGAACGTGTGCAGGGAGTAACAAGAAAAACTGCTTTCTGCATATATGTGTAAAACTATCAAGCATTAATGATAGTGGGAATTAACTCTTCCTAATGCATTATTATGCTTTCCTTTCCATCTAAGATATAATGTGAAAAGGAGTTTACCACCTTACTTCCTCAAGTAATTGTCTATTCCAATAAGTGCTAATGATATATTCTCTTCTTTATTGTTTTAAAACTACATACTTAAAATCAACCAAAGAGTGTGCCAAAGGAAACGTTTTAAGTGTACTCTCTACCCCCTTTGGAATTAAATCATTTAAATTATATTTTACTGTATGTGTGTTACAGCAATTTGGTTTTCATTTCTTCTAAAAAGTAACTGAAATGGCACTATCCCAATACAGAGCAAGAAGATATAAAAAAATGACAAGTTTGAAATTCAAACCTACAATATGGATTTAAAAATCCAAACTTTGACTCAAACAAGGAATTTTACAAAATTTATTTCTATTTATTATCTGTATATAATAGTCCTACTCATGAATGAAATTATAAATTCCATCTAAGGAAATTCCCATAGTAACCTCTTATTGCCATGCACATTATAGGAAATCAATAATGTTTTATTCAAATATATATATATATATTTCCACAAGTTGACCACTTACTTTTTCATAATGGAGATTCTTTCTGAAATGTTAAGGGGACAACAGGAGATAACAAGATTATGGAACTGGAGGATTTTACATTATTCTCACTCCTACACTAAAAAACAACTCCATCTATTCCACAAGTGCATGGCCCAAATTTGTCTATATTCAACAGGTCTAATGGGTTTTGGTGAAGAAGATTAGAAGGTGATAATGACAAAACCAGGGCACAGGAGAAGAGATCAATTCTTGCATTATTAATTAAGAAAAACAAAGGTATGAATATTTCAATTGATTTATGACCTTTCAAAAACATGAAATAACTTGATAACTGCAAATGGTAATCCAGAGGCATCTGTCCCATAATCTACTATTTGAAAAAAAAAGTGTTAAGTAGGTTTCAAATGCAAGGATATCACCTCACCAAAACAAATATTGAACATCAGCAACTTTAGATTAAATCCACCTGCTGGTAGAATTTTGAAAATAGTTCATTTGAAAAACACAACTGATCAATCTACACATGAATTATTTCCTAAATTAGTTGAGCTATTAAGGAATAAACTGCTTTAAATACAACTGAAAATAACAAATATTATCAAATTCAATATAAATTACCATTATTTTGGCACATTTTTATTTAATATTGTGTGATATGATTAATCCATTTTTACTTATAAATGATGAAGTAAACAACCTTGTAAACCATGTATGTTAGTAAAATGAAAAGGTGATTTTATCTACTTTATAAGACAGGGCATAAATGCCCTTTCAACATGCTAAGATTTATCATATATTTCATTTTTTAAAGTTATTCTTTCATTATAAGGTCCACAATTTAACTTGTTCACATTTACCAGCCATAAAAGTATCATATAATCTGACTTTTAACAAATTTTTCCCAATAAATATCATACTTGTAATCTAGATAATAGTTATGCAAATAATAGTAACATCATGTATCTAATTTCCTAGAATAGACTCAGAATGGGAAGAAAATTTTGATGCTTACTAAAAAGAAAGCAAACTCTAAATCCCTTTGAAATCTTCACCCTTAGATATGTTTTGGAAATAGAAAGATTGTATTCAATTCTATATTATCTGTGTTATTAAGTGGAGGGTGATTGAAATGTCAAGATAAATCTGATACTTTAGTCTTACTTCAAGGAAATTTTCTTTTTATATCCTAGCAGTTTAGTGGAGAAGAAAATAAGCAGAGAAATGGACAAAGGACAAATAAAAGGCAGAAAGAGTGGCATAATATCCTACATCTTGACATCAATGTCTCTGCAAACAAACAAGCACATTATTTAAAATGAAATAATGGGGCAAATATTGGCTGGAGATGGGGACTTTCTTTAAAAACAACAGTACTTGTAAAATTTTCAAGTATTGATCACCTCCTAACCCTCACAATTCTCCTTTTTATTACTTGGAGTTTAGGTCTATGACCTCTAGAGTCAGATTTTCTAATCTGAAATTTTATGATCAAATTTATGGCAGACTGGTTCTTGGAAACATCACACCATCACCCCTACCACACACCACACACACACACACACACACACACACACACTCCTGTGACTTGATTTCATCAAGTATAAAATAATAATAATAATAATAATAATAATAATACCTATGTCACATAGTACTATTTTAAAATTAAATGAGATAAGGCATAATATTAGGCATATAATCTGTTTAGTGAATGTCATCTGTTATTTTTTCTCCTAGATAAAAGTCTCAAGAATATTTGCTATTATTTATTTAGCTTATCTTATAGGAATATTTATACTAAAATCAGACATTTGTTCCTTCCATGTATCAAACTAAGGCATACAAATGCTAACCAAAGGAAGCCTCAGTTCTCTATCAAAGCAAAAGTGAACAGGTGACCAAGTTTCACCTCCTTTTTAATCTGCCTTTTTAAATCACATATCTTTATATGCATATTTTATTTTGACAAAACTATATCCATCATGCTTTAAAGACAATATATTGTGCTATACACAAGATATGTGCATAGGAGGCAATAGAATACAGATTTGGACCACAATGAGCCTATAAACTAGAGTGAGAGGAAAGCAACTCTTATTCAGTATAGATGTAAAGGAGCACTATCACAGAGGCCAAAATTGTCTTATGGATCACACATTCACTTCAGGTAACATATATTCTCCTGTGTCTTACAAATTCAATACAATAGGAATGAGAACCTGATGAGTCTACAGAGTGCCATCAATTTTAAAGCAAGAAAGGAAATCTGCTTTGCACACAAATATTTCTGATTTATAGGTTTAACTAAACACTGTAATCATTATATTAGCACCCACATTTTTGCAACACATGGGTTTTTCACAGGTAAGCAGTTGGTCATGAATATTTCAGTCCCTTGGCTCATAACAAGTAAAAAGTGAGAGATGATATTCATTATTGGATGAAAACTTTGTTTAGTCCTAACATTCCTGGATGCCAAGCAGGCATCCCATCAGCATTCATAAACATATGGACTATTACTTTGCTAGCACAGTAGTTGCTGTTAATTTATTGTATTTTTATGGGGTGAAGAGCCACATCTTTTTCACAGCCTGTCAGAGTAGCAACAAACTATAGCAATCTTAACACTAAAAATTACAACATAAAGCAAATATTTATCTAATTTGTAGTTTGTAATTTTGAGATTAAGTGAATCAGTTCCACACTACAAAATAAATAAATAAATACTGCCATGTTCCAACTGAGAAGTGGTTATCAGTCCAGCAATTTACTTTCCAGATCAGCAGCCACAATTTGGTTATTTACTAGAAGATGTGACTGTACTGAATGTGCCAGCAGGAGAGTTCAAGACACATGTTGTCATTCTTCATATTTGACAATGACTCTGCTGATTGGGCTACTTCCTATGCATACAAATGTGGTTTACAAGATGGATTTGAAACTGGTAATGCATTTCACATGGGTTTTATGACATGTAATTCTTAACATAATGGGTGTACTCCCCACCCACAGGTTCTTTCAAATTTAAAATTTTTCTGTCATCCTTCTGGCACTTTATTACATATAGTAGGCCAACTGTAGACTGCTTAATATCCAGATTGCAGTGTCCTCCTAATTTTTATCAAAACTAAAAATAGGTCAGTTGGTAGCTATTTAACACTATCTAAAAATTGGCAGGGAGTAACAATTCAGAAGCAGAATAATGATGATTTAAATGCATTCTTTATAACACTCTATAATGCCCAGAGACAAATCAAATAATATTATAAAAACACAGATTTTTAAAGATGTATTGAATTTATTATATTTAAACATACAATAATTTTGAAACTTTTATTAGGTAGATAAAAATTAGAGTGATTTGTAACCAGAAGTTTGCAGTTATTCATCTTTTTAATAAATTAGCCACATAAGTTTTAAACATTGCATATAAAGTCATACATGGAGAGAGCCCTTTGAAATGGCACAACTGTTATATAAAATCTTGATGCCATGGCTACCTGATTTTAAGTCGTATTTCCAAATAATTAATAATGACAATTGCTGAGCATTATTGAACACTTAGTATACCAGATACCATACTAAGTTAGTTACATGAATAATGTCATTTAACTCTTACAAAAATTTATGAGGCTGACAATTATTCATTTTACAGATGAAGAAAGTTAGGCATAAAAAGTAGAAAGTCATGTGTTCAGAGACATATAGTTAAATTGTACAAAACACTTTGTGTCTTATGTTTAAATACACTTAGTTCTCAATATGGCAATCTTTCATCGTTTTGCCATTTAAGAACACTAAACATGGAGTCAGAAATGTTAGATTTCTATTTTAATTCTACTGCCATTTCATTGTGTATTCTTGAGCAACTAACAGATTTACATGTAGCTTCTCTAGGCCTATTTTTCATCAGAAAAAATGTTAAGATAAATGCTCTTTCTACTCAGTCTACCTTGAAGGACGTAATGTAGTAATATTCACCAAAGTACTTTAAGGTCTCTAAAGTGCTATGCACAATTAAGAAAGTAATTGTCATCAACAGCAACAAAATAAGCTATTTCAAGTTATTATAAAATGAAAATGGAAAAGTGATATACTCAAGATGTATTTTTAGAAACTGCCCTCAAATGAAACACATCAGCAATGAAGATTGACACATTCTGGAAAGTATTTCATTACACTCTCAGAGATGTATTCTACCTTTTTGCTATAGTAAATTTTCTTGCCCTGAAAAACAGATTTCTATGTCACAATTATTTCTTTGGTCTGAAGCATTTAAATTATGTCTTTCATGAGGTCTTCAAAATTATCTCATAACTGTTTACTTATTTTGATACTACTATGCTTTGAATGTGCTCTCCCAGGAAAAGGCATGTGTCAGGTTTCTATCCATTGTAAATTTCCAATTTGCAGGTATTCTGTTATAGTAGCAAAAAAGAAAAAGACATAAACTTGGTATACATAAGTGGGGGTGTATAACAAATACTTCAAAATGTAGAAGTAGGTTTGGAACTGGTATATAGGGAGAGATTGGAAAAATTTGTGGGAGGAGAATGGAAAAAGCCTATTTTTCATAAACAGATATTAATGATGATTCTGGTAAGGTCTCAAATATAAGAGTATGGAAAAACTTCAATATTCTTATAGATTACCTAAGTGTTCATGATCATAATGTTGATAGAAACATGAATGATAAAGGCAACTCTGACGAGGTCTAAGACAGAAATGAGTAATAATGAATTGGAAATTGGAAAAAAGCTCATCCTTGTTATAAAATGGCTAAGAACTTGGCTAAATTGTGTTCAATTCGCCAAGGGCTTTATAGAAATCAAAACTTAAGAGTGATGAGTCAGGATACCTGCCAGAAGAAATATATAGGAAGCAAATCATTCAGAGTGCTACAGGCCTTCTTTTAACTACATATAATAATATGTTGAAAGAAAAAATGGATTGAAAATGAACTTTATAATTAAAACTTAGGGACTTGAGGGATTTTCAATCTGGCCATATGGTGAAGAATAAAAGAGCATTAGCAGGAGAGGAAATCCAGGGTATGGACAAATGACTATTTGATAAGGAGATGCATACAGATAGGATGAATCCAGAATGTATTCATTGGCACAGTAAGAGAAAGACTTCAAATCACATCAGAGAAAACCAATGTCACTCTTAATATCACAGGACCAGAATGTAAAGGTCTGAGGAAAGGTTTTAAAACAAATTCTTAGGGTACCCTCAGGACATTGAGAATCACTCCCTAGAGCCACCTCAAATTGCAGCTTCACACATTGCAACCCCACTTTTCCTCAGCTATCTCAGGCATAGCTCAAGTAGGCCCAGGTGCTGTTTGACTGTTCACTGCAGAAATTATAAGCATTCAAGGGTTATGGGGATAATGGCTTCCTTTACCTAGATTTCACAGGATGTTGCAAATGACCTGAGATCCCAGGAAGAGGCTTATTGCAGGGTTGGAGATGCCACAGAGAGCCTCCACTAGCACAATGCCCAACATGGAGTTATAACCATTGGAAGATTCTTCACTAGGGCAATGCCTACTGAAGCCATGGGAACAGAGCCATGTTAAAGATCTCAAAATTGTGAGATAATAAATTTCAATTATTTATAAATTACACAGTTTCAGCTATTCTTTTATAGCAGCACGAGATGGACTAAAACTTTCTCACAATCTGGAGGACAAGTTCTATGAAAGCAGGGATCATGTTATATTAAAAATTGAATACTAATTCCCAGGCACAGAACAGATGCTGATTAAATGCTATATCAATGAGTTGGATGAGACATTACATGTAGACATTACATGTTTACTACTTAAACAACTATTTACCCCCCAAAACACAATCCTGTCCAAAGAAGGGTATGAATAAATATTAAGAAGTTATGTATAAATAAAATAAATAATAAAAAAGAAATAAAGGAAAATTTTCTGAGGGGCTCATTAAAATAGACCTAGTGGTTTATTAATTGAATTTTAAATGACTATCACTTTTAAAAGGCTGTAAAATTGTCTAAAATGGGTAGATTAAAGTAAATACCTGTCTGTTCTCTCAGTACACAATAATATGCAGAAATGTTTATGTAATCACCATCTGGAAACAAATTAAATATCTGCATACCAAAAAGTGAAAATACTAAATATAGGCTATCATTTATATCTCTTTGCTTATTCTAAGGAAAATTGTATGATAAGAAAATCATAAATATGTTCAATGTAAGAAAATGGGATTGCTTTATATGTATCTACTTATATATTTATCCCTAAATGACACAGTCTTGCACATATTTATGGGGTACAGTGTGACATTTCAATACATATATATACAAATATATACATATATATACACAAAATGTGTTATAATCAGAACAGTATAACTGGCATATTTATTGTCTCAAACAATTATCATTTCATTGTGTTCAGACCATTCAGAAATATCTCTACTAGCAATTTTGAATTATTTAATTAGCTATTGTCAAACATCATTATTCAACTTTGCTCTAGAACATGAGATATTATCCCTCCTATTCAACTGCACACCTATGCACATTAAATATCCTCTCTTCATTCCTCCTCCACTGTCCCTGTTCCTAGGCTCTGACAAAAACTATCCTATTCTCTATTTCTATGAGATGAAAATTTTTGCTCCCACAAAGTGAGAACATGTTGTATTTGTCTTTCTGTGCCTGATTTGTGCCACTTAACATAATATACTTTACTTCCAACTGTGTTGTTGCAAACAACAACGTTTTATTCTTGTAGCTCAATAATATTCAGTTGAGTGTGTATATATACTACATTATCTTTATCCATTTGCTATTGTCTGGATATGGAATATCCCCCAAAGCTCTATGTGTTAAAAGCTTGAAACTAATTTTGGCACTATTGGAAGGTGGCTGAAATCTTAAGAGTGGGAGGTTTTAGTTCATCTGTGGGTATGCTATCAGAGAGGATATAGGAGGCCACATAAGGTCACACATGCTTGTAATCCCAGCACCTAGGGAGGCTGAGGGAGGTGGATCACAAGTTCAAAGCCAGCCTCAGCAACTTAGTGAAGCCCTAAGCAACTTAGTGAGACCCTGTCTCGAAATTTTTTTAAAAAAATAATTAAAAGCGGCTGAGGCTGTAGCTCAGTGGTAAAGCACCCCTGGGTTCAATCCCAGGGAGATTCATATATATATATGAATACATATGAATATATATGAATATATATATGAATATATATATGAATATATATATATGAATGATACCAGTTCTTCCTCCTTTTTTTTTTCCCAGCCCCCATGAAGTGATAAGCTTGATTTACCACACACTCCCATCCCAATGTACTGCCTTGCCACAGACCCAAAAGCAACAGAGCTAACTGACCATGGACAGAAACCTCCAAGACTGTGAGACAAAACAAACTTTTACTCTTTACAAGTAAGTTTATCTCAGATATTTGTTACAATAATGGAAGGCTGACTAACACGCCATTCATCAGTGGACACCTATACTGATTCTGTATCTTGGCTGTTGCAAATAGTACTGCAATAAACATTTGAATAAAGCTGTATCTTCAACATAATTATTTCAATTCTTCTGTGTGTGTGTGTGTGTGTGTGTGTATGTGTATCTATCCAGTAATGAGAGGGCTGTATTAGATGACAGTTCTTTTTATAGGTTTTTTAAGGAAACTCCTTATAGTTTTCCATACAGTCTGTGTTCACTAATTCTCCCAATAACATCATATGACAGTTAATCTTTCTCAGCATCCTTACCAGCATTCAGCTGTGTGTGTGTGTGTGTTTAAATTATAGCTATTCTAACTGGAGTGAGGCACTATCTCATTCTGGTTTTGCTTTGCATTTCCCTGATTATTAGTGATGCTAAGCACTATACATATGAACCATCTATATATCATTTTTCAAGAAATATCTATTGACATGACCACAAAGTTTATACTAGCTCAATTCACAATAGCTAAGCTATGGAACCATCCTAAGTGCCCTTCAAGAGATGAACAGATAAAGAAAATGTGGTATCTATACACAATGGAATATTACTCAGACATAAAGAAGAATGAAATCATGGCATTTGCCATTAAATGGATGGAACTGGAAAATACCATGCTAAATAAAATAAGCCAAAGGTTGAATGTTCTCTCTGCTATGTGGATGCTAAAACATAATAAGGTGGGTGGTAGAGAATAGAACTTCATTGGATTAGACAAAAGGGGATAAAGGAAAGGGAGAGGGGGTGGGAATAAGAAACATAGTAGAATGAATTGGACATAACTTTCCTACATTCACATGTGAATACATAGCGAGAGTAACTATACATCATGTACAACCACAAGAATTGGAAGTTAAACCCCATTTGTGTATGTCAAAATGCATTATACTCTGTCATGTATTACTAAAAAGAACAAATAAAAATGGAAAAAAATAAAGTAAAAATAATTTTTAAAATAAATATCTATTTAAGTCATATTCTCATCTTTAAATTTGATCATTTTATTTATTTTTTCAGTTGTTTTAATTATTATACACTTTGGAAATGAATCTCTTGTCAGATGATTAGTTTACTTATATCTAAAATCATGCTATCCATGAAGAGAGATAATGCAAACTCTTCCTGTCCTATTTAGATGTTCTTTATTTCTTTTTCTTGCTTTATTGTTCTTCCCAAGGCCTCAAATACTATATAAAATATGTGAGCTGAACATGGACACCTTTGTCTTTTTTCTAATATTAGAGGAAATTATTTCAGATTTTCCTTTCAGTTTGATATTGGCTGTGGGCTTATCCACATTATTGTGTTGAAGTTCATTTCTTCTATATCTAATTTTCAAAGGTCTTTATCATGTAGGAAGCCTGTATTTTATTGAACAGGGTTTTTTGCATCTATAGATATGATTAAAAGTTTTCTGTTCTTCATTCTATTGATATGATGCATCACATTTTTTGATTTGTGTATGTTGAACCATATTTGCATCCCTAGGATAAATCTCAGTTGGCTATGGTGTATAATCTCATATGATTTTGCTAGTGGTTTATGTCATTTGGTAATATTTTTTTGAGAACATTTGCATCCGTGTTTATCAGGGATATTGGTTTGTAGTTTTCTTTTTTTGTGGTTTTCTTATCTACTTCTAGTATCAGAGTAATGCTTGCCTTGTAGAATGAGTTTATGAGGAGTCCACCCTTTCAATATTTTCAAGTATTTTGAGAAGAATTGGTCATATTTCTTCCTTAAAGTTTGGTAAAATTCAGCAATGCAGCTATCCAGTCCTAAGCTTTTCTTTGTTGGCACATATTTTATTACTAATGCAATCATGTTTCTTATTATTGGTCTACTAAGGTTTTCTGTGTATTCATAGCTAAATTTTAGTAGTGTGTATTTTCCAGAAATTTGAGCCAATTTTTTTCTTTAGGTTTTCCAATGTGTTGGGTTTTAGTTGTTCATAACATATTCTAACAATTATTTGTATTTCTGTGATATCAGTTGTAAAATATTTTTTCATCTCAGATTTGATTTAGTTGGGTCTTCACTCTTCCTACTTTATTTAGTCTAGCTAAAACTTTCTCAATTTTGTGTATCTTTCCAAAACATCATTTTTGATTATCTATTTTACTCATTTATGCCATAGTTTTTTTATTTATTTTTTTCATATTTATTTATTTGTTCTATTTAGGCTTACATGATAACAGAGTGCAATTTGATTCATTGTACATAGATAGAGGATAACATATTAATTCTCAAGTTGTAAGTTGTATAGAATCACAACATATATGCAGTCATACATAAAGTTAAGTCTATGATGACCATCATATTCCACCACCTTTACTGTCCCCATGCCCCCTCCCCTCTTACACCCCTGTGAACAGAGTTCCACCATTGTTCCCATGACCTTTCCCACGTTATGGATCAGCATCCACTTAACAGGGAGTACATTCAGCATTTGGTTTTCTGAGATTGGCTTACTTCACTTAGCATGATATTCTCCAACTCCATCCATTTACCTGCAAATGTCATTATTGTATTCTCTTTTATTGCTGAGTAATATTCCATTGTGTATATATACCACAGTATCTTTATCCAGTCATCTATCAAAGGGCATCTAAGTTGGTTCCACAGTTTAGCTATTGTGAATTGAGCTGCTATAAACATTGAAGTGGCTGCAGCACTGTAGTTTGCTGTTTTTAAGTCTTCTGGGTATAGACCGAGGAGTGGGATTGCAGGCTCAAATGGTGGTTCCATTCCAAGTTTTCTAAGGAATCTCCATACTGCTTTCCAGATTGGTTGTACCAATTTGCAGTTCCACCAGCAGTGTATGAGCATGCCTTTTTCCCCACAACCTCGCCAGCACTTATTGTTGTTTGTATTCTTGATAATTGCCAGTCTGACTGGCGTGAGATGAAATCTTAGGGTAGTTTTGATTTGCATTTCTCTGATTGCTAAAGATGTTGAACATTTTTTCATATGTCTGTTGATGGATTGTATACCTTCTTCTGTGAATTTTGTGTTCAGCTCTTTGGCCCATTTATTGATTGGGTTGTTAGTTTTTTTAGTGTTAAGCTTTTTGAGTTCTTTATATATCCTGGAGATGAGTGCTCTATAGAATGTGTGTGTGGCAAAGATTTATTCCCAGAATGTCGGCTCTCTGTTCACTTCATTGATTATTTCTTTTGCTGAGAAGAAGCTTTTTAGTTTGAATCCATCCCATTTGTTGATTCTTGATTTTACTTCTTGTGCTATAGGAGTCTTGTTAAGGAAGTATGGTCCTAATCCGACATGATGAAGATTTGGGTCTATTTTTTCTTCTATTAGACGTTGGGTTTCTGGTCTGATTCCCAGGTCCTTGATCCACTTTGAGTTGAATTTTGTGCATGGTGAGAGATAGGGGTTTAGTTTCATTTTGCTGCATATGGATTTCCAGTTTTCCCAGCACCATTTGTTGAAGAGGCTGTCTTTTC